>OY987271.1:8728785-9008829 GCA_963920665.1 Straminergon stramineum | reverse complement strand
TTGATGTATTTGTAAATGTGAATTACCACGAGGTAATAGATTTAAGTTTGGACAACCACAATTTTAGGCTTGGTATATTTGGCATAGTATCTGAGTAGAATTGATTGTATAGATTGAGCACTATGGAGAATGAGCCCCCACCATTGACGTCTGCCACAATCAAACGCCTTACACGACAAGAGATGAAGCTCATCCGTGACAAGGGTCGGAAACGGTCCGGTAAAATTCACAAGAAGCGTGTGGCCATTTTGATCCATCCAAAGATTAAGGCATTTAAAGGTTGGAGAAATGAACCTGAGCCTTGGAGTTACAAAACCGTTTGCGAATACGTGGATTGGTGCCACATCAGCAAATTATTTCCCTTGTGTCGGCACAAAGAACATCTGAAGCAAAACAAAGTAAATCTTGCATACTCGAAGGACGAGGGCTTCATACTTAGATGTTGTGAGGTGTGGAAGCACTTGTATTTGGAGGACTCAACTTACCGAAACGACAATTTCTGTTTCTTTCTTGTGAGAATGGTGTATGCTGAATATGTGTTGAAGAAGGAGGTGGATTGGTCAACATTGAAGGAGGTCCCTATTGCGATCATTCCAGAGACTGCAAAAATTTTACCACCAGATGAACCTGTGGATGTAAAGAAGATGTTATCCAAGGTGAAGCGTGGGAAGTCATTTGTTCCCGATGAAAGCGTGGTTTGGTCAGAGACTTCTAGCTCTGATCTACACACCCATGAATACGATGGACATTCTTTCCACAACGATGAGGAAGAGGTTGCCATACAAGAATCTAGGCCGGCTGTGGATGTGGGAGTCGACCAAAGTGGACAATTAGCTCAAGAGCCCATCATAGTACAAGATACAGATGAAGAAGGCATGGATGATGGGGTGGCTAGGAGAGTGGACCCCATTTTGCGAGAGGGTGACGGGAGTGGTGGAGGAAGCGATTCAGAAAATGAAGAAGCAATGTTGCTTGCCAAAATAGAAAGTGCAAAATTAGCATTGCGTGCAAAGAACGAGCAATTGAAAACTTTGAAGGAGCAAGAAATGAATCCCACTTTCGTAGAGGTGTTGAAGCAACGGTTGAAGGCCATAACGAACATCATCGAAGAGAATGACAAGGGCTTCCATTCCTTCAAAAGAAATCGTGATTTTTATTTGAAGGAAATGAAGAGTGGGAAGGTGCATAAAATGGACCATTATTTGATATGGGAATCAAAACTCGAAACCCTTGTCCGCAAACGTTAGCAGGCAGAGAATGAAAGGCGAAGCCTAGAACTTCAAATAATGGAGAAGAAGAAAGAATATTACGAGGCTGCCGTCCAGCACGTTCCAAAAGTAGAGCTTTTGGCTTCTTCTTCAACATATGGTAGTGTTGCTGGAGAAGTAGCAACGCTTGAGAAGTTGGTGAAGTTCCATGAGCAAAGATGACCATTGATGGTATCGGAGTTGGAAGCTTTGAGGGCAGAAAGTCGTTTTTTTTCGGATTGGTATAAGTGGAATAGAGCTAGCATAGGGAAGTTTGATGTTGAATTACAACAAATGGGTCTGGAGCCCATTTTGAAGGACTACCTCAACACAAAATAAAATACCTAGGAATACAATGAGGATAAATACTTTCACCATGATTATTTTGTATTTTGCCTATCTTGGTGTTATAAAGAAATGCAATGTTTTGAGATAAAACAATGTATATGGTGTCTTGAAGCAATGTGTGTACTAGAATAGTTAAATTGGTGTGGGCACACTAGTGGTGTGCATGGAAGGGAGAAAATGCCACACCATTTTGGGATCTTACAACTTTTCTATATGGATGAATATGTCTCTCTCATGTTTTGGGAGAAGGTGATGGTATGATGAATGGAATGGGATTCTTGCACATAATTACAATCGAATAGGAACATGGGATTGATGGGAAGTTCTTGATTCTTGACTGTAAAAGTTGACATAGTATTTTCACTATTTTGTGAGAATGTCGTCATGAAATCTACAATACAACTTGTATTAATGATTTTCATATGAATAGTGGAGAACGAAAAACCAATTATGCCCCAAATACCATATTAATCGAGGAAATTTATTGAGCTTATTTGTCTCGGGTGATTTGCTGCATTGTTCCTCCTTGTATATAGGATTTTTTAGAATTCTAGCTTTAGCGTAATTTGAAGAAAATTACAATGGATATTGAGGAATTAGGTAGGTTTTATATGTAAGTTGGCCTACTCATGTTTTTTATGAATCAGAATTTTGACCTCCAAGGACAGGGTGAACCATTTGAAGGTATGGTAATGTGAAGTCAACAAGTCAACATCCACGAAAAGGGGCATGTTGTATTTGAACCCCTTTTATTCCTTCTTTGGCCAAGTATCTTGAAAGCTTAGAGGAAAAGCTTTCTATAATTAGAACCTCACGATTTTAAAGAATATGAAAGGAAATATCCAATTGGACAATGATGCTCCACTCTAGTGAGTAGTGCCCTAGTTTTCTTCTCAATGCAAGTGAAATTAATTTGAAAAGTTAAACTTTAAGAGCTTTGTTGATTTGATTCATACAAACTATTTTTGGAAGAACTCGAAAAGATCATTCTCAATATGATTTCAGAAATTGGTGCTTTGGTAGAGAGGAAAAAAAGGTAGTATTAAATAAAAATCAATGCCATATGGAATTGCCGTACATAGGTATGCTAGGAAGTCGTAGAAGTGGAATGAAAGAAGCAAACCCTAAACCACTCCATCGTACTTGCCAAAACAACTAGAAACATAGTGTAACTAAAACCTAACCCTTACTTGTCATCTATTATGATGGGAGGTAAGGCTAAATTGCATGATTCCTACGAATGTCTAGTCAATTACATTTGGGTTGTTTTGAGAGCCACTTCCTTCACCTTCTTCATAGGTCGATGCTTCCCCAACCCCTAGCTTTCGCTTTGCACGGGTTCGTGAAGCTGGTCCGTCTGCCTTCAAAATTGATTGCAACATGTTGAAGTCCTATAGAGCTTGGAGGGTCCTTGTTGTTTGCGGAGAATGTGCTTCCAACAAGTAGTCAAGTGCTTGACTTTGGTAATATGGTCTGTACGTAGAGTCCAGGTAAGCTATACTAGTCAAGTCTTCTAGGGAGGCACTATCATCTTGATTAGCCACCCTTTCTCCTTCTAAATTCCAACGGTGTCGTTGCGGATGAGGACCCCACTTGAAGGTTGAGGAGGTCTTGTCCCAATATCCACCAAGGCATTGGAAGAAGAATGCCCTCCTCCCTTCGTTTTGTGGCCCCTTTCCCATGAGCCTTGGTGCAACTCTGGCAATTTCGTCTGGGTCTGTTTCCCAATTCAATTGCGAGCTAGCAGGTCCTTTTTCTTGATCATGTTGTCCTTCTCGCCAACTCCAAACCAAATCTCGGCCCCACAAGGTTGTATCAGCCATAGTATCACGTGTGTGTTCCTAAGAAGGAGGCATGTAGGTCGTCAAGTTGAACATGGTATAGAGGCGATCATGGAATGGTGCTGAACAAATCACACAACGTCGTCTAATCAAGCATTGTGTGATGAGACATTGGGGGTGGTATACATGTGCACAAGATCCTAGTGCCCAACCCCCTTCGGGGCCAAATTGTTCAAGACATATGGGGCATTTGGTATGGTCCAAAACAAAAGGTGTAGGCTTGGGCCACAATAGCATTCGTTTCTTCTCTTCTATGTGGCTAGACATTTGGTTTTCGTGGTCCCAACCATTTTTGCTCCAATCTATGACCTCCTTTTGTGGCAATTCCACCATGCACATATTATTGGAAAACATGTCCTCCAACAATGCCCATGACGTTAGTCCATTCTCACGTTTAGGAGCATTTGCAACAAAGTTTCTAGAAACTTTCTCTAGCTCCTTCGCAACTTGTTGGGATCTATCCACGGAGAGAATGTAGGCGACCTTCCAATGGTAGTATGTGGTAGTCAACTCAGCCAACTTTCTTCGAAGCATCTTATTTTCTTCTTGAAGTCCATGGTCTTTCTCCAATTGAATAATTGATGGAACCACAAGAAACGAAAGAGAGTCTTGGGTCCCATTGAGGTCAATTGTGTCATTGGTAGTATATCTTGTGACAATAGTAGGAAGTGTATTTGGAATGATGGGGGAGCGTCTAGTGCGCTTAGCAAGAGGAGAACGCTGAAGGATATGGTTGGTAAGGTCCCCCACAACCTTGTCCACATTTTGGAGGTTCTGCTCAACAAAGGTGTCATCCATATCCGACAAAGTGAAAGTGTCAGGCTCTTTCTCACAAAGGCGTTGCAATTCTGTAGTTTGTTGAGAGATGAGTGTACTTTTTTGTTCACACTCACATTGCAATTTCCTCATTTCATTCTGTAGTGAAGAAATTTCAACATCTTTGGTCTTGAGGAGGTCCAGAGCTTTTGCCAAAGTCATAATGTCATGGCTTGAGCCCATTATTGATGGAGAAATGGGAACACAGTTAGTTTCTTCCATAGCCGTGTCCTCATCAGGCCCAAAGTCGAAGACGTCATTTGTGCGCTGTATTGGCAGTGATGGGTTAGGAACTATAGTTGGAATTGATGCGGGTCCCACTCGTGTTGTTGAACACCGTACTCTAGATGGTTGCCTTGGTCGTTGTCCCGTGGATGTTGTGGGTCCTTCTACAACTTCATTTTGAACCTCATTGGGGCAAATAGATTGCTCCACGATTCGTATGACCCTATGGACGCGCGTACCATCAGAGTCATCATCTTCTTTAGACTCCTCAGTGTCAACCTCAATGGCAGGGGTTTGCGTTTTGTATGCACTTCAAATAGGACCGAGTCCCCCCTCAGGAAAAGCTAAAACTCCTTTTGGGATGAAACCACTCTCTGGACGAGTGACATACGTACTTCCCTTAATTGTGCTCCAATCAACCTCTTTGTTTAGAGCGACCTCAACATACGCTCCTCTAGCAAGGAAGAGGGGGACCTCGTTCCTATCTACAAAGGCGGTTTTGTAGAGGATTTGCCACAATTCAATGCATCTTTGAAGGAATGCTAGATTCTCACAGTACTTCAAGTTGGCCTTATTGGTGTGCCGATTATAATGATGACGCCATAAAGGAAAGAACTTGCCGATGTGGCACCACTCGATGTAGTCTTCACAGGTTTGTATTGTCCAAGGCTCTGGTTCTTCATTCCAACCCTTAAAAGCAAGGTGGGCTTCACTATTGAGCACGTGCAATCGCTTCCGATGAATAGTGCCCCTACGCTTGCGATGTTTGTCTTTGGCAGCCTTCCGTAATGCCCCGGCGGTCTATGCAGCAGCGGAGATAGGCAATGCCCTGGCATTGTTAACTCCAGTGGTCATCAATGATTGTCGTGTCCAAGGCTCAAAAAACTCTTTTGGGAGTTTAGGTGGTCCACAACTACTAAGGTAAGAAGGGTGGATGAATGTAATAAATAGTAAATAGTTAAGGTTCACGCATGTAGCCACTAAAGGATACAAGACAAGAAGCCTCAATGAAAGGTGCCCATAAGGTCTTGGGCGAGTGGATAAATAGGTGGGGCGAGCGCGGGTGAGAGTTGGTCATGGGGCGCGTGCGGGTGGGCGACCACCGGTTGAACCCGCGGTCTCCAGGGGGCACGCACGGATCTCGGGGAGCGACTACGGGTTTAGTAGGGCGCATTCGGGTTCGAGGAGGCGACTGCAGGTCCAGGGGTGCGTGTGGGTCCTGGGAGGGGCGACCTCGGGTACAAGGGTGCGTGCGGGTCTTTTGGGGGGCGACTGCGGTTACAGGGGCGCATGCAGGTCCTTTGGGGGGCGACTGCAGGTCTTTGGGGCGCGTGCGAATGCCTTGGGAGGCGGCTACAGGTCTTTGGGGGCGCGTGCAGGTCCCTTGGGAGGCGACTGCGGGTCTTTGGGGCGACCGCGGGTAATTGTGGGGCGTTACTTCTCTTTGGGTTCTCACTTCGTGTCTTTGCTTCGCAGCTTGCTACGTACTCGACACCCGCGGTCGCCCACCAGCCTGAACCTGAAGTCGCCCTACCCGTGGTCGCCCACACCCGCATGCGCCCCTTTAGGATGCTACATGGAAGACACGTGTCTGCCACATGGCATCCAGGTGGCCTCACGGGCAGGGTAAAATTTTTTTTAAAAATCAAAGGTAAGTTTGACTCTATTAGACGGACAAGAGGGTCTACTTGACGTGTTGGACGTCGTGTTCGTCGAATTGTCGAACTGTCCACCGGAACAACCATGTTTCAACATATTGACTTGCGCTTCCATTCCCTCCGTGAGAAAGTTCACACTAAGATTTTGAACCTTCAATTTACTTCCACCTCCGCCATGTGGGCTGACATATTGACGAAGTCTCTTCCAAAAGATAAGCATCAAGCTTGAATTAACGCCCTTACTATGCCACTTCTTTCGAAGTGAAGAAAGGGGGCGACCAATCAAATACTACTTTTTTCTCAGAAGCTTCAAGGGAGGGGGCATTTTCTATGTTGAATATGTACTGAGAGGTTTTGCAACTTTAGTTAGTGTTTTATTATTTCAGCCATGTGGCTAAAGGGGGCCTGTTAGTCAATCAGTTATTGTAGACTCAATAGTTACGATTAACTTACTCACACCGTTCTGTTAAGCCAAACGGTGTCTCTGTCCTTCATAAGAAGGCTTGTAACTTGTATTCATTATCATTAATATAATGTTCATACTTTTTTATCGTTGAGTAGTCTTGCATCTCTACAGTCTACTCACAACACCTCTAAGCTCGGAGCACTAGAGAAGTGGAGTATCTTATATACTCTCTTCTGAAGTGTCCTTCCGGCCCCACGCCAACCGTTGGCCAACGCAAGCATGGCATCATTCCGCAAGCCATTACAGTACTATCACTCCCAACAATACGGACTATTAACAAAGTGCCTACAATACTCTTCCTGTTCGTCTCTCTCACTCTTCGCAAGGCCAAGTTTGGTTGCGCTTGTAAGCTTAGTCTTGCACCCTATGGCCTCCGCCTTTGCGATCCCACTTGGAGCTTCATTCTTCAATTGCAAGGCACCACCAATTCATAGAGTTTCCACGCGTTCGGTAGTTGTATCGTCGATAGACACTCCAGGGAGAGTGCTGATTCTTGAGGAGAAATAGAAGAAGAAGAAGAAGAGGATTCTACAAATGAAAGATGGTGGGAGATCCGGGCGTGTGCATTCGGTGGACTTCGGGAGGCCCAAGGGGAGTAGTTAGGCGTCTTTGTTTTTGTGATGCGGTGGAGGATGTGGTGGTGTGGGCGTTTAATGATGGGATGAGGGATAGGAAGGCGCATTTGTTGAGTGAGAATTATGCGCCGGTGGAGGAGACGGAGCCCGTGAAGGATTTACCTGTCAAGGGAGATATTCCTGTGAGTTTGTACTTGGGTTCTTTCATGTAGAGGTTTAATTTGGGGGAGATGGACTCTGGATGTACCACCAGTGGATCAGTCAGCTTGTGCTGTTTTGTGAGAAGTTTTGGAGTCTGCATGTGCAATGACGAGTTGAATTTTGTCCTTCCTATTTGTTACCTTCGTGTTCTTCTATGTGGAATTTTGAAGCATTAGGAGCCTGTATGTGCAATGACGAATTGGGTTACGCCATTCCTGTCTGTCGGCTTTTGTACTTCTGTATGGAATTTTGAAGCACTTGGAGTCTCTATGTGCAATGAAGAACTGGGTTATGCCAATCCTGTAGGTTAGTTTTTGTGTCCCTCTAGTTGGAATTTCGAAGTCTATATGTGCCATTCGAAATGACGAAACCCAAGATTCATCATTACACATTTAGATCTTGGGTTTGAATCTTGGGTTCCGTCATTTCCTGAATGTCAGCTTTTGTTCTTTTGTGTGGAGTTTTGAAGCAGATGGAGTCTGTGTGGGCAATTAGGTTACGGGGCATTTGGAGTTTTTCAGTTAGAAGCAGACTTGCAATGAATAGATTGCAGAAAACATAAACTCCTGAATTATTTTGTCCTGTTGCTGTGGTTGCTGAAGGAATGTATGAATGGTGCATTCATGAGCATTGGGCCAAACCCAAGATTCAAACTCGTTTCTCGATATCACTGGTATACCTGTCTTATCACCCTCCTCTTCTTTCTTTTTGAGACTGAAAAGAGAGTTCAATGGCGAGCAGTCACAATGGTTTACGACAGTTTTCAAGAAAGATAGAGCTCCAAACAGACCTATAGCTTTACTTCTTACTAATTTATTCACTTTCTTTTTGAAATGGTCTTGGATGTAGACACCTGATGTTTTGATTTCGTAGGCTTTGGGTAGAATGTCTTATGGCGTATTTCCTCCTTGAGAGCATGGGCCATGGGGTATAATTCTGATGCTGGATGCATTGTTATGTACGCAGGTTTGACGGGGATGGGTATTCTCTCGCCACCATCATCTCACATTTGTTGCAATCTATGTTGTTGTATAGTATACAAACTTAGAAATATGGTGTACAGGTCCAAATGCAAATGTCAATCTTAGACCTTCATTGTTCCTAAAATAATGATTATAGGATGAAAAGGCCTAGTGATAATGTGTATTGTGTTCAGTGCTTTCCCATTCTGGATGTTTAATCCGGGAATCATCCTGCGGAACATCCCTGCTAGTGTTTACTTTTCAAAGTAACATACTTCATTAGGTTTGTTAGTGGCGGAAATCAATGCCTTGGGTGATGTTGATGGAGTTTTTAGTGACTGTTTTAGGACTTTCTACGTTTCTAGTGTACATTCATTTCAAGAGCTAACTTTTTTTGTTTCTTTATGTCGTGGCCATGTTAAAAAATATTGTGACCATGTTAGGAAATTTTTAGATTGCTTTAGGTGATCAGATGACCATTATGGCTCCACTATGTGGTGATTTTGGGGTAGTCTATAGATAGTTTTGGGCTCATTGGGTAGCACACTTCAAATAATCATAACAAATTGATAATTTGTCAAAAAAATAAAATTTCAATTACTCTCTCCATTTCTCATGTTTATCTTTATATGGAATTTTTTTAATTCTTTTCAAAAATGTGAATATAGCAAACCAACCATTCTGCATGTTTGTCATAGGCTCATTTACCTAATCCCTAAGTGCTGAGATGTCCATTTTTTGGATGATGGACTATAAACAAATTGAAACTTGAGTTTCATCCTCCTTCACTACGTGGATGAAAGTTATTCTAGTTTGTGGAGATACTTTATCAAGTTATTGTCCTATCTCTTGGTTGGATTTGGTGTTACTAAAGTCCATACTTTTCTAAAATTACCAATGCGAAAGTATTTTAAGCAGTTGAGCAAGCCATAAGTGCATTGACTCTAGTTCAAAACAAAATTTGCCAAAATGAGGTTATAGATTTTAAAAAAACAAAAATTTCTTGAAATCACCATGTGAAGAGAACCTCATTTCAAATCCATTGCAACAAATCTTACTCAAAAAAGGATAATATTCTACTTGAAATCAAATTTTGAAGGATTTTAGAAATTTTTCCTATTGAAAATTTATAAAAAATAATTGTGATGGCATCAATGAATCCAACCATATGAATGGAATCTTCAACTCACAATCTACAACTTTTATTTGTATATGAATTTCAAAATAGGCTTTCAAATAGCACTTCATAATGTTTTTTTTCAAATCATCAACTCTAGAGATGATTCTTGATCTTTTGGAGTTAAGGACCACGTAATGCAAAAGTAGAGTCTCATTATGAGAAAGAATGTGTTGAGACACAAGAGTATACTAGACATAGGTATCCTCTATGTTGGATGGTTGAATTTGCTAAATTTTGCTCAACAAAGGGTCCAAAAGAAGGACATCATAATCTTAAAGCAATCCTTCTTTATGGAAAAGAACATGTCTCTTTTCATGCATGAGAGACTGACATTCTACCTAAAATGGGCTCCATCAAGGTTATGTAAAACTTGAAAGCCTCATGCAAGAATCTTTTTATTGCCTTTCATATGGAAAAATTGTTTTAAGTTTATTATTTTCTTTTGTAGCTAACACCAACCTAGTGTACCATAACAACAAACTCATGGCATTAAATGAGGACGATAAACCTTATAAGTGTCACAACCAAGTTATACTACTATTGGAGGGTCATTCATTGTGTTTCTTGTTGTCAACCAAAATTGTATTTACATTTGAAGCATTTATTATTTAGTAACTACCAAACAACTAACACCATTTGCTTTAAATAGTGTATAAGACATTCTTTTGCAAGTCAATGAATCTCATGTATTATATCTCTATTGATGGATAGAAATTTGGATTTCATGTTGTCCACTTGTTGATTGGTCACTTATTGTTTGAGCGAATACTTGCTCAAGAACTTTTAGGTGGTGGTCTCAAAGCACATGATTTAACAAAAAGAATCCATTCACTTTGTAGCACTCTATTTCGGTATTTCATTAAGTCATAAATGACACTAAAGAGAATAAGTGGTGTCCCCACATATAACTAAAGTCTAATTTGTCAAGCCAAAATAGGGTTTAAGTACCAAAGCATCTCGTTGTAAATGATACATTTGTAGAAATCCATCTCATTTCTTTGAAGTTCAAAAATTTAGTTTAAAATTGATATTCAAAATCTTATGAAGTAAATTTCTAGCCTATGTTATGCGGTATAATTTCAGTTACTTTATTAATATTTAATATAACCTCTATTTGTATCATTGTTTTTGTTTTGCAAATTGGATTATGTAGTTAGAATAGTTGAGTTAAAAGTTTCATTCTCCCAAATGCCATGAGAGTGTTAGAAGATGGAGACTTGCAAACATTGGCTCATGAAGATTATGAGCACAAATTGCAATACAATTTCATAGCCCACCCAAAATTAGACTCTACCACAAGTCCATATTTTCAATTTGTATTAAAACAATCGGAAAAGGAAAAATTACTTCCTTGTACTATACTTGACTTTTGTACTGTGCAATCATACCTCCATTTAAGTCAACATTTGGTAGCACAAAAACTAACTAGCATTCACTAGATGTTTTAATCAATTAGTTTTTAATTGTCAATAAAATTAGAAATGTCAATGACAATTCTTTATTTCTTTTCACAAGATTGGTTTTCATCTATGATTTCCTCTATAATGTTCAAGGTTCATTCCTTCATGGCCTTAAATTTGAGGGTTACCTATTATTTGTACACATTTAATAGTAATGGGAGTTCTAACTACTTAACTATCTCTTTTACTTTTGGTGGGAATAATAAAAGGAACTAATGTAGATGTTTTAGCTTATAATAAGATAATCATAACTCAGGTGTGGCTTGCTTATATTGTGAACTTGATGAAGTTTGTAATGGGGTGATTGCAAGAAAGACCAATGTCAAGTAAAGAAGCCTTGCCTTGGAAAAACGTGGGGCTTCTAGTTGCAACTAGATGTGACCTAAATAATGGAAGATTCCATGGTTATATAAAATCATAAACATAATAATAAACCCCTAGATGATGTCATATGAATCCAAATATTATCACATCTCCATATACCCCTCAAAAGATGCCATGGAGTCTCAATATACATCATATGTGATAAAAGATAGTAGAAAAAGTCATATCCTCCATAAACTCCTCTTAGAGAAGTGTCTGATAGAAAAATGACTGTTACAGACGTTCTACAACTCCAAACTAAGAGCGTGATATGTCTTTGAAAAGCTAACAAAAAGTTCTACAACCTCTCCAAAATCCACTCAAAACTAAGATACTATCCGACTTTTATGGTTAGTCAAAGTTCACCCTTTCCAACTCAAAGGTAACTCACCTATACTTCACTCCTAAACCCATAACTTTCACATACTAACTCTAAGCCAAGAAAATAAACCCATTTTCGAAAGCTAACATGAATATTTATAACCTCTCTAAGTTCCACTCAAAATTAACATACTGTCTACCTTTTATAGTCTACCAAAGCTGACTTTCTTGAAAGTTTGAGGCAGCTCCACAACTTTTCACTCCCAAACTCATAACTTATACATACTACCTTCAAATTTAGTGAGTGATAGCTTTTCGGAAACATAAAAACAAGATATACAAGCTCTCAAAATTTCATTGCAAAAACTTTCATGTACAATATACAAATCCATCCCAAAGTGACGGATTCTCCCAAGCAAACAAGGAAGAAGAAAAAAATGATCCTCCACCTCATCTGCCATCTCAACCTCCATATCACCCACTTAAGCTAATTGATTTTGGCCACTAAGATGCCACATGAGTCATAATACATCCATGGGCCACCTCCTATCTTTGATAAGTCTATCTGCATCATCTACGTGGACTTCTAATCCATTAAAAACAACCAAAGAAAATGTAAAACAAGCTTTACCTTTTGTTTTTACAACTTCAAACAAACTAACTAAAATATGAAAACATCTTCCAATATAGAAATCAAAGAACTAAATGTTTGTCAAATAGAGGTAAAAAAAAGAGAGTTCAAGTGGAGTATGACCCCATTTGTTTCTTGAGACTCTAGAAAAAAACCCCTCCAATTTAACAAACAATTATGTATTTTTATATAATGAACGCATTTACAATGTGACACCGGTCCTATTTTGCGTCGCATTTTGAGTGACAGAGTTGTCATTGGCCATAACTTTTGGAGCATGAAGCCCATGTACTTGAAATTTTTATTAAAGATGACTAACTTGGTAGTAATGAGATTCCTTATTTTTCAGAAATTTTCAAAAAAAATTTTGTAATTAAATTTAAATTTTGCTAATTTTTCATTTGGGGATTTAGGGTTTTTTAGTACCATGGAGTACCCAAAATTAATGACATTTGTAGACTTGAAAATTTTGTAGGCTATTTCCATACTAGGCAGACATGTGCCTACCAAAGGACACTTAAAACAACATTATTTTTTGTCTTCCACATGCAAGCAAATAGGGGCCCCTTATGAATGTCATTCTTAACATTGAAGATGGTTTCTGTTTCATTTTTTTGGTGAAATCTCTTCATCATGAAATCCTCCCCAATTGCCAAGTTTTGGTTTCTTTGAAAATTCTTTTCCCTATTTTTTACAAATTAAAATGTCAAAGTATCTATTTTCTACAAAAATTGTGTCACTCTATTTTATCAATAATTTTTTACCCACATTTTCCTTATACCTCAAACTTTGGTGATATGATATTTCTTTTTTTATAGTAATTATTCATATTTTATTTTATTTTTAAATATTTTTTTTGACATATCAGAGTATAGTAGGTAAAAAGCCAAATGTTACAAAAAACGGTTGGTCTTTCTTGCAATGACCCAATGATGTGAAACTTTGGAATATTGTTTGAACTAAGGCAAGATGCTCATGTTTGCATATGCCTCAAAAGCTTCCTAAGGTAGGAGGTTCATAAAGTGTCCATCTAAGAGCTGAAACTGAATTTGGGGGAGGTGAAACTTCTTGAAATATTTTTCAGTAAATTTTTCTTGAAAGACAAGAGGAATTGACATCTAACCCAAGTCGTTTCATATTTTTTGGAGCTTTTTAGAATTACTTATGAATTTTTGAAGTCGAAATGATATAGGGCTCTAGAACCATCCACCTCCTCAAATGAACAAAATTGGTACATTCATGTAAAGATGAAAAATATCCCATGTACAAATAGTGTACATTTCACAGGTGGGCGGTTCAAAATGCCCTAATGGAGTTCGAGCCTCCTACCTTACTTAAGGTATTGTATAGTATCCAAGGATGGTGTCATTGGAGAGTCTATGCCAATTACTCTTCCTACTAGTGTCATGATATTTGACTTTGCCATCACCAAAAACTATGCCTTCATTATGGACCTCCCTCTTTGGCCCAATGGCAAGGTAACTTCCTCATATTTGAATAACTTAGGTATTTCATTTCTAAAGTGTCATCTATTATATGAAGTATGTAGTGTCATAGCCCTTGTCATAAAATCCATCACTTTCTCAACCTAGAAAAATATCTTCCGATCATTTCATCTAATGTTCACGATGAAAACCTAGAGTGCAACAAGTGTGTTTTTCCTTGACATGAGCATGATGATTCATTGCAATTTGAAGTTGCTAGTACTACAATTTTACTTCCATTGCATACTTGGAGTGAAACTTTAGAGATTGTTACTTAAATTAAGCAAATTAATAAGTAGAACCCACATGTAGAGGTATTTTCTAAAACCTAGCCCTATTTTAGCTTAGTTTTAATTTAGAGTTTTAGAGTGTAGGGTTTAAGAATATCCGGGTTGTGCTATTGATTTGATATTTTGTGACTTTAGGGTATGGTTGAAGGGGAATTTTATTTCAAGTTTGATCCCAACTAAGAATATTGATTTGGAGTCCTTCCATGCTATGCCACCAACAAGTCACAAATTAAGTGGTTCAAAATTCCTACATGCTTTATCTTTCACAACAGTACACTATACATGACAAAGACTTCGATTCTAAATTTCATAGTATTTTATTTTGGGTTTCATGAAGCAAAGGTTTACAGGCATAAATCCATGGTTCTATTATTTGTGTGTAGCTAATGCTTGGGAAGAAGGAGACAAGGTTGTTTCCACGAGCTATCAAGTACTAGGCATTGACCTGGACTTGGAGTATAAGAAGGAGAAGGCTTGGAGTATTGTGAGCCCCCAATTCGTCACCACGGGCTCACTCTTTTTTTTTTTTTTTTTTTTCGTATTTTGTCATTTTAATTGCACTTTGTTACACACAAAACCCTAAAAAGAGTGTAGAACCAAAATAGGAATGTCACATTCCAATATAGTATTTGGTCTAGTTTGAGAATGTTGTAGCTAGAAAGGCCCAACCACGAGTTGTAAATAGGTTAGAACCCAACTAATCATAGCAAATGGGTCAATTATGTATGATGGGCATACTAGGCCCAAAACCCCACATGGAGGGCACATCTCTAGGCTAGAATTGGTTGAGGGAACCCTGGTGAGGCATATGGGAAAGTTCTCGGAGATAGGTTCTAGTTTCCCCATTCCATGGACGAAATAACAGAATCCTAATTTCTCGACTTCCAGATGCAAAAAAATACCAAGATAGGACCATGAAGGAATCTAAGGTCCAATGAGGGTGTTTTGGAGTTAAATCCATCTCCGGGAACCAACGGCAAAGTCAGTTCACCAAGATTCCCCTCGATGTGGAAGATTCCTCAACCACCGATAATTAAATATAGGGGTGAAAATTGTCCCCCCTAGGCCGATGAGTAGAATAAAAATATGAGACTACGCATGTGTTGTGGGATCCCATGGGAGGTTCCACGAAAAGTTTCGGAATTTTTTGATAGTTCGAAGATGTCTTTCCGGATAGTCAATTGCCCAAACCTACAATGGGAAATTCTTGGAAATTTGCCGGGTGGCGATAAAATCCCACTAAAAATTAGCATAGCTTCATTTATGTCAATAATCTGCCCCAACAAGTTTCACAACATTCCAATAGTCAGAAGTACTTGAACCTGCAACATTCCCCGACAATTAATAGAAAATAAAATCCATGGTGGGTTTGACCGGCGGAGTGGGAGAATACGAAAGCAGAATGGAGTGCAAGATAGGTCTTTTCTCACTCCCCCATACCTACTTATGAGCCTAGGCTAGTTACTTTTGCTAGAATAGTCAACCCCCAAAAGTTGAAATTTTCCCCGAGTTTTGGCGTTAAGTTGGTGCTAGGTTTCGTTGTGATTTTGAAGATAAAAAAGGGGAGGGGAGTTTCCTTAAACTAAAAATGGCCTTTTGAAGCGAATGGCACAATCCATTTGTGATTTGGAGTTAATCTCCAAGAGTTAGCTTAGTGGGCCAACATAGAATGAAAACCTTGAGTTTGGGATGAAAATTCAAGAAGATAAGGTTAACTTAGATGAATGAGGAGATGTGGGTGCCTAGGAAAAAGTATAAAAGGACACCCCTTCTCCTCTCTCACCACCCCTTTTTTGTGTAATTGGGTCCGTTGAGTCTAATTTGTGTTGGACATTATGGCATTTTAGCCACAAGTCTTGTAACAATGTTTTTTGGGCACTTTTGGCCATTGTTGTTGTTTTTAGAGCTTGTAAGGTCTTTGTGGATTCCTTGCCTTTTCTTTTGGTTGAGCGTGGTACTAACTCTTCCAAGCTTGAGCTTGGAAGCTTTTACTAAACTTACTATGTTGCTAGAGGTTGTAGGTGCTTACCTTTGAAAGACCCTTGGTGGTCACTCTCCTTGTTGTGTCGTTTACTAAGCCTAGAGCACCCCCCAATATGATTGGTGGTGTTGCTTTGGAGGGCCTTTAGTTCAAGTCATTGAAGTTACTAACCCGCATCGCTAGCCTTTGAGTATCCAAGGCTCTTTCCTTGTCTTTTGTCTTTGTTTCTAACAATGACATATTATTCCTTATTGAGAGACACGAGGGTGTGAGGGTAGTAGGTCCCGCCCATACGACAAAGCTTTAAACCCCATAGGGTAAAAGAGTCCTCGTGGTGTGTGAGATAAGTGGAAAGATGGTGAAGCTTTGACCCCCCTTGGAGTGAAAAGTCTTAGTAGTGTGTTAAAAAGGGGAAACGACGACGAAGCCTTGAACCTACTCAAGGTGAAAAGTCTTAGCGGTGCGTTAAAAGGGAGGACGACAACAAAGCTTTTCACCCCATTAGGGTGAAAAGTATTAGCAATGCGTTAAAACCACCTCACGGGAGAACCTCCAAGTTCCAATGGCCCCTCTCCCCACAAGGTTTAGTTCCCAAAACACATTGGGAACAAACCAAGGTTTAGGTCCCAAAAAAATAGAAGTAGAGGTCAAAGTCGAGGGTAGAGAGCAATTAGAGAGAAATAAAGTAAAGGTACTATCCCATGAACCTAGCTTATACCTGCAAACCGTAAGCACAGCATGCCCCCAACCCCTCTAGAATTCAGAAAAAATCAACAACATCAAAGCCAGGCCAGTGACTGCCAATAGTGAGCCAAGCGAGGGTTGCATTGGAACTTGGAGGTTCTACTGGGGTATCGGAGGTCTACTAGGGCATCGAGTTCTACTAACGTATCGGCTGAGGTCGACGGGGGTCTTTGGGGTTTCTGCTAGTGCATCAGGCCCTCCTGAGGCATCGAGTTCTGTAAAGGCATCAGGTTCTGTCAAGGTATCGGGAGGTTCTGTCAAGATATTGGGGGGTTCTACTAGGGTATCAAGGGTCTGTTGGGGTATCGAGAGTTTCTGTTGGGGTCTCTAGGGTTCGGTTGAGGTCTCTAGGGTTTCTATTGGGGCATCGGAGGTTCTGTTGGGGCTCCAAGGTTGCGAGAGAGGAAGGACTGTCCAAGGCTGTAGGGAAAAAAGGAGAGGGTAGACCAAAATTTAAGGTGGAAAGAAAAGGGAAAAGGGGAAGAGGTCTACGACACATCCAACTGCACTAAATAAACCGTTGGGGTGGGGAATCCAACTCCCCGTCTCTTGTAAACCATCACCAAAGCAATGAACAAATGGACGAAAGAATGAGAAGGTGACAAGAGGGAGGACTATTTGAAGGTTAAGAGTGGAAGTAAATAAGGTAGGAGGGAAAATCCTCAAGGCTTACTTAAGCCCTTAGATTAGAATTAGATGACCACCACGAGATTAAGTGGAATACATAAGTAGAGGACGTAAGACGTAGGACGTCAAAAGTAGCTCAACCGTGGAGGATGGTATGACGCATCTTTGAGATTGGCTAGGTAGGTAGGAGCAAGGGGTAGTTGGGCCGCCTAAGAGTGTGGAAAAAAAAAAAAGGAAGAAGGGGGAAAGAAATAGGAAACAAAAATCAACAATGAAATCTGGGTTCCAATTTATTTTATGATTAGAACGGTAGTTTGTTGTCTCATGGCACGGGAGTTCATGGTAGAGGAGGTAGAGCTTCTAGTGGGTGCGAACAGCGATGTGAGTTCCAAGGTATGAATTAACCCTTTCCAACCCCTCCCTAGGTCACTAATTAGAAGCTAGTGGCTTGGGCCTACCCCTAGGTCAAACCCTTAGGATTGTAGGTCAAGTCATTTTTTAGGGTAGAAACCTATAGAAGAGGTCCATAGCTTTCCAAAACCTTGAAGCACATCCAAGTCGGACTAAAATGAGAAAGTTATCGCCGGATGAAGATTAGGGTCAAATTGGATGAAGAATAGCTAAACTTTGGATTTGACAGAGAATTAAGTAGATTAGGAGGAGGCTACCAATTAGGGTCAATGGACGAAGAGAAAAGTCAATTCCAAATTATAGGTTAGGAGAAATTAACGGGTGAATTTTGGATAAGGCTTGGATGAAAATTCAGTAGAAGTCCACAATTAGGGTCCAACCCCAGATTTGGGTAGTATTAATTCTTGTGAACCATACCTCTAAATTTTGGATCCTTCTGAATTGGGGAACTAGGTGTAATAGATGGATGAAGTTTGAGGAACCGAGTAGCAATCAAACTTCATCCACCCATAACTTTGGCTAGGAAGGTTAGATAGGGTCGAGTCTTACGTTTTTAAAAATGGCAAAAGATGAAATAGAGGGTTCCTAGGATAGTTCTGCCCTAGTGTAGGTTCCATCGAAATCATCTAGCAAGCCCTCCATCTAGTAGGCCCAAAACTTTGGAAGTAGTTTAGGCGAATCTTGCAATTTGGGGGCACTTAGGCACTTAGTAAAAAGATCCATTGCTTGGAAGGCACAATGGACCACGCTTAGATACTCAAAAGTAGGAGTTACTTAGGCGAAACCTAGAACCTAGTTGTGTTTGCGAATTACCAAGGGTGGATGATTTGGTGCTCACAAGTATCCATTCCAATTTGTGAGTAAGTGAATCATATCTTTTTCCTCTCAAATTTGATGCATCCTTTCAGATTTTACTTGTATACATGTTGAAGACTTTGCCAATTGTAACACCATTTAAGACAATCTCTATCAATTGTTCAAAGAACTAGGTTTACTTGAACACCTTGGAGTCGTGCTTTATTTTTTATTTTTGGACCTTTGGTTATGTTGCCTTTCTTTCCAAGAACTTCTTGAGTATACTAGCTCCTTCATTTTTTGGGCTAGAATTAAAGGAGGCCAATTTTGAGTATTTAATTTTTGAATGTGATGGCTCTACATAACAAATTAAATAAGGTTTTAGAAACATTGTGGTAATGGTGGCAAGGCAAGGATCAAAATATGATATTTTTAAACGCATTTATCCACTTTTTTCTCTATATTGAAGTTGACCAATTTTTTTGAGGCAATTTAAATTGCCTAAAAAAACATTGCCTTGGAGGTGGGTTCTCCAAGTGACTTTGCATGATATGGCATTAATTCAAGCTAATATTCTCCTATCCTACGTTGCAGATATGAGTTTAGAATGAATCCAAAGATTGGAGAGGTCAAGCAAAGTCAACTTTTTCATTTAAGTACAAATTATCCAAGAATCATTGACAAGTACATGTGCAGGTATGGATGGTTCACTAAACTTTAAGTGCTCAAATTTAACCCTTAAAGTCTCAATTGTCTCCTAGGAGGACACTTGGAATTTTGGGCAAGCTTGTGTGACCTCAATTTTTGACATGATTTTTTGAAATTTTTTTGAAATTTTGGAAATCACATGAGCTTTCTAAAAATATACTCTTGATTTCAATTGGTGCCCAAGAGCATAAGTTATGCCGCCCTAAGTCTAGAAAGCAATTCCCTGAGAAGCACAAAAAAACCACAAAAAATTGATTTAAAAAAAAATTCCCTAAAGATTCTTTGTTTTTCTACATCTGAAGCTTCAACCCCTCAAGGTCTAAGGAGCCTATTTTGGGCCTTTCACCTGTTCAAAAGGTCAAAGTTATAGCTTAATTTCCCTACATTCAAAGAAGTTCAAAGAAGTTTAGACTAATAATGAGAAAGTTATGGACAATCTTGTTTTTTAGGCAATCTAAGCATCTTCTTGAAGAAACAACTTATAGAATTCATTTTTTAATGCAATTTTCACAATTTTTCAAAAAATATTGTTTGGCAAGGTTAAATTGGTTTGCAAGAACAATCTCACCATTAGGATGATGTTTTTTCAATTCCATCTTAGAGCTAGTAATGATTTATTGTTTCATTCAATCTTGGACCTACATCTATTTATCAATTTCTCAATGAATGAAATTCCAGTGTGTGTTTTTTGAATTTTTTTTCCTTAACTCTCAACTCAAATATTCAACATTTTAATCTTTAACTCAAAAGTTCAAAAAATATTAATTAAGAAGATTCAAAGCCAAAAAATATAGTCATGGAATGTTCAAAAAACTTATTTTCTTCACTTCAAACACAAATATCTTACAATCCATGTAATCAAAGTTTTTGAAATATCTACGACATTTTAATACTAGTTTAGAGCAAGATTATATGATTAGATATGCAAAAAAATGATAAATTTAAGAGTTTTGCACCCTTGCAAAAGAAATGGCAGTTTTGAGTGGTTTTTGAGAAAAAAAAAAGGCCTTGGGACTTTAGGAGTTCAGACAAAAATGACAATTTTTAAAAATAGGAATGAAGAATAGTAACTAATTGGTTCACATAGAACATTTTCTTTTCTTTTCATGGATATATTAAATCATCTTTCTTAAAGCTTCCTCAATGAATATTAATTAAATGAAGTGTACTTTCCAAAGCATTATGCAGGCATTGAGATGATGGTTGAGCATTTTAAGGGTTACAAAAAATGGGAATTTGCTAAAAAGTTGCTAAGCACATTGAACTTAAAAATCATGAAACTCTAATTCAATTTTGTTTATGCAGTTATAAGAAGACACAATATGTGTATTGCAGAGTGTATGATGAAAGAAACATGGTCGTAGGCATAACCAAGTATGACCTTGACAAAGAGCCATTAGTGGCAACTAGAGAGTTGAAAATAGGGGGCATCACTAAGGGAGTGTTCCACAATGGATCAAGCCATTCATGTAGTAAGGTAGTGTTTGTTCCTTCCAAGCTTGGATGGGCCCATTGGCAAAGCATGGATGGGCCTAAAGATGATGGCTACTTAATTCAGTGTGTATATGATGAGAACATTGGGTACATATTAGGAAACTCCTCAATTTGAATGTTTGTATTCACAAGAATTGTGTTAGACCTTACAATTCCTACTCTATGATTTGCAAGTTTCTTGCCAAACTAGCCCTCTCATAGAACTTTGGAATGAGATTGTGAAATCACCTACTTCTAGAGATTGAATCAGACACACTTTAATCCCTAAGCACTATAAAGTTCATATTTTGGATGATGAACATAGAGCTTTCAAATACTATTTTGTCAAAACAACTTCTCATTTGTCCAAAGTCATATTGGAAAGGTTGAAAGATAGCCTTCCTTTATGACTAACTTGATGAAATTGGGGAAAATAAAGTATTTGCACAAAGATAAGCAAAAAAGTGTGCAATTTTATTTGAAAAGGGATTTTGATGTTAAAAGGATTTATCTATCCTACTCTAACCCCTAATCCCTAACAAGTTTCTCATTTGCCTTTGTTCAGAAAATTAGACACCTTTATCATTGATGCGAAGACAATGGCACTAGAGCCTGTTGTAGTTGTGAGCTTGCCTAGACGGGTTCTTCATTGTTTTCATGGATAATTTGTCAACCATGTTAGTCAATGGGTAGATTCACAAATTAAGCCTAAAGGATAACCAAATAACAAAACCAATCAAACTAACGTGGATGTAATGTTTTCAAACTAAGTTAACTTATTAAAACGTATATCATAAAAATTTTAAGATAAAGAATGACATTTGTGTAGAAAAGACACTTGCTTGCCTACTTTCCATAGCTTGCTTGTGCCAAGAGAATAAGAATGAAGTGCAAGGAATAGGGATGAGGTTTGAAATTCAACAATTTGGTTGCATTCAACTCTAACTCTACAACTAGAGCTCCGTCCTTTTTTTTTCTTGATATATCATTTATGTCTTTCAAACCTATTTTCATTTCTTATTTTACATTTGACTCTTATTTTTTGTGTATGTCTAATGCAAGAGCAACTAAAGCAATAGGCATGATCACCAAAACTACATTGGGTTTTTTTCTAGAAGAACAAAATAAGTAGTTACTCCCTTATCTCAAAATAAACAATGGTACTCTAACTACAATATGCATAGGTCAATTTTGGCAAGTTGATGCCAAAAGAGTTTCCTTTTCACAATTCAACAATTAAGCAGGTGGATAGGAATTTTTTGCTTTTTGGCACTTTCTCTTAATTTTGGACTGATTCCTTCTATTCATGTGTAAGTGTGTTCCTTTTCCTAATTTTTCTCAAGAATAATTTTTATAGATATTAAGAAACAATTGTAAAATTTTTATTTTATTTTGACAGTTTCCAAATTTTTCCGAGTTATTTATAAAATTGACCTACACATACAGTAGTAGGGCCACTAGAGACCCCATTAAGGTAACTACACCTAAAATAGACCATTGGCTTCACAAATGACTCCTATGTTTGAAGGGAAATTGAACAAGGAAGATACATAATGGTGCGCAATACAAAGACAAGCGTAAGGTGGAGTTAAGGGTCATTTTGAGAAGTGTGCAGCTCTATTTATAATATTGTGGAGGTGGCAACTTCTTAAGTGGTCAATTTTCAATATATTTTCTATCGTTTTAACTTCTTCTCTATAACATGTTTTAATACTACCAATGTGATTTTTTGATGTGCATCAATTGGTGATCATCTAGTATTATTTTGATGTTTTTGGTTGTTTTCAATTTTCTTCAATAAAAAAAAATTTAGAACATTTAAAGATGCTCCAATTTTATAACTTCTTTCTTTGACACTTGTCCTTGATCTTACATCTTGTGTTCAAGAATGAAAGTGTTGGTATACAACCATTGTAGTATTATAGTTTAGTTCTAAAGGCAAATGTGAGGTATTGCCATGTATTGGAAATTCTATTGCTTCAGCAAAGATTAGTGCACTAGAAGAAATTCTCATTCATCGACTTGATGTGTTTTCCATCAAAAACACATTAGGTTGATGAATGAGAATTTCTTCTAGTAATGACACAACATTAAAATTGTACAAACATAAAAGGTGTTTGTCATTACTTATCTTCAACGTTCAATGCAAACCTAAAAATATGATATATTTATTTGATCTATGATAGAACCACCCATTATCCACCACTTAAGCATTTAATGCATGATCTAGAGCAACAGAATGCAATGTAGATTTCCTACCTTATAAAAAGATAGAAATCATGGGGATTGCAAATTTTTTTGGTAATTTTCTATCTTAAATTGAAATTATTATAAATTTTGGTAGTCAAAAGTTAATATAGACCCATCCCCCAACACATAGAGTCTTCCATAACTGTTAGTTCAAAGACTACTTTGGCTCTCAAAACCAAGCACATGTGTCATGACATTGATGGGTAGAAGATGGTTCCATAATTGTAAATTCAAAAACAACTTTGGCTCTCAAAATCAAGCACATATGTCATGACATTGATGGGTGAAAGACGGTTGGAAATCAAGACCAAATGGTTAGAAATAAGTCCTAGTCTCTATTGAACTTTTCAGTAACTACCTACAAATTGGCCAGGGGGCATGGTTGGTAATGTGTGGTTCTAATATAGCCGCTTGATTGATTCCCAATTTGATGAAAACCACTCATCCAAAAGAAGCCGAAATGCTAATAGATTGTGACTGACTATTTTTTTTTGGGCACCACAGGGCCAAAATTGCACCATTTCAAAATAAAAGTCTACTTTTCTCTTGAAAAAACTAATCTATTTCACCATAAATTTTCCATTTCTATTTTAGTATGTGCATGAATTTGCCAAATTTGGATGAAAAAATGCATGAATATGGTTGAAAAGTGCTTTTTGGTCCAAAAGATGGATGAATGTAGAAATACAATACTTCACCAAATTTTAAGTGATTGCCATAATAGCACCTTCTTGAAAAGTAAAAAAAAAGGGGTTGATTGTGACCACTGATGCATTAGCCAAATGCTCATTGTTAGTAGGTCGCAAGTGAAGAATGTTAATAAGTCGTAGGTGATCGTTTCAGAAAGAACCTCCTTCACCCAAGTTCTGATATAGTCCTGATACACTCCTGATAACTTCTCTGATATGACTCTGATCAGTGATGATAGGGCGTGACTGACAAACAGAATTTATTAGAATGTGCACATTTCCAAACCCTCCATGCCTGCCGCTGATGAGACGGACCACACATGAAAGCGACCACAACGGGGACGCCAGGTGGAGCACCCATCCACTTGGGCAAGGCCTACGTGTCTCCCCACTTCTGCCACGGCGACAGAAAAGCAACGTGGCGTCCCCCCAGCATGCCCTCCTCCAGGTGGCTGCATCGTGAACGGACATCGTGCCAGTCAGCAGGGTTAATACCACCGGCCCCTGACCGTCTCTCCCATCTTGCAATCTTGTTCCCTCAATCTTTCCTGCAATCCCTGCACTACTGTTTCTCACAATTTTGCTGAATTAAGTCACAACCCACCTTCGTTTCGTTCAATTTGGCATTGACAACGTTAGCCACAGATCTTTCTGCAATCTCTGAGCTGCCAAATTCTAGTTCCAGGCCGAGGATTTGCAGCAATGGCATCATTCAATGTGAGCTCATGCCCTCTGATTTCATGAATTTTGCTTTTGATTGTTTCTGGGAGCTTGCACTTTAAATGCTGAGATTCATTTAGAGAGTGGCCGTTGATTTTCATCAGCACGTGGAAGCTCTGCTGCTCAACGATGCCTCTTCATGAATTTTGCTTCTGATTGTTTCTGGAGCTTGCATTTTTTATGCTGAGATTCATTTGAGAGTGGCCGTTAATTTTCATCAGCACGTGGAAGCTCTGCTGCTCAATCAACGATATGGGTGCAGTCGCATTTTTAATTGAATGACCCACTGATCGATTTTGTACGTTGCTGATGTGTTCAGGAATCGGAGAAGGATATTGTGGAGCGCATTGACACAGATGCGTTCACGACAGACGAGCTTCCGACGGCCGACGATGGCGTGAAGAAGGCTGGTGACAAGGCGCAGGGAACCGAGGATTACGTCTCCGGGAAAGCGGATGAGACGAAAGACTCCCTCGGCGATGCCAAGAACAAGGCCAGTGACAAGGCGCAAGAAACCGGGGACTTTGCTTCCGAGAAGGCGGATGAGACGAAAGACTCCCTCGGCGATGCCAAGAACAAGGCCAGTGATAAGGCGCAAGAAACCGGGGATTTTGCTTCCGAGAAGGCGGACGAGACGAAAGACTCCCTCGACGATGCCAAGAACAAGGCCGGTGACAAGGCGCAAGAAACCGGGGATTTTGCTTCCGAGAAGGCGGATGAGACGAAAGACTCCCTCGGCGATGCCAAGAACAAGGCCGGTGACAAGGCGCAAGAAACCGGGGATTTCGCTTCTGAGAAGGCGGACGAGACTAAAGACTCCCTCGACGATGCCAAGAACAAGGCCGGCAACAAGGCCCAGGAAACCGGGGATTTCGCTTCCGAGAAGGCGGATGAGACGAAAGACTCCCTCGGCGATGCCAAGAACAAGGCCGGCAACAAGGCCCAGCAAACCGGGGATTTTGCATCTGAGAAGGCGGATGAGACGAAAGACTCCCTTGGCGATGCCAAGAACAAGGCCGGTGACAAGGCGCAGGAAACCGAAGACTTCGTCGCCGGCAAGGCTGACGAGACGAAAGATTCCCTCGGCGACGCCAAGAACAAGGCCGGCGACAAGGCGCAGGAAACTGGAGATTTCGTCGCCGGGAAAGCTGACGAGACGAAAGACTCCCTCGACGACGCCACGAATAGAGCCGGCGACAAGGCTGAAGAAACTTCGGATTACGTCTCCTCCAAAGCTGAGGACACCAAGGACACCATCGGAGGGGCCGCGAACGACGCCGGCGATAAGGCGCGCGAGACCAAGGACGAAGTTTCTTCCAAAACCAGAGAAGCCGCAGACACCGTTAACGACACCGCGGGTGACATCAAGGGCGAGGCAGGCAGAGCTGCAGGCGCCCACCAACCGCGCGTGGACGAAGCGAAGGACGAAGCGGGGAAGAAACTGGGAGGCACCAAGGACAAGGCGGGGGAGTTTGCGGGCTCCGTGCAAGACAGTGCCGGCGCAGCAGGGAATGTGATTAAGGAGAAGGCCGGGCAGGTGAAGGATACAGTCGGACATGCGTTCGGCGCCACGAAGGAGAAAGCGGACGAAGCTGGGGGAGCGATTCAAGACAAAGCGGGTGATTACGAATACGAAGGCAAGAGCGCGGAGGATGCTGGGAGGGCGACGAACGACAATACGAAGGGCTTGCTGGGAGGGTTCCAGAACATTCTTGGAGAGGCTTCGAAGACTATTCAGGATTCTGTGAATGCTCCAGGTGAAAGCATAACGAAGGATTAGGTTGTTGCGGTTGTAGATGCCGTCTGTGCATATTCGTAGGTTTTCTTACTGTGATTGTAGCTGTGCATTATTATTAAGCCCACTTCTCCTTTCCGTCGCTTTTGCTGCAACGCATCTTGGAGGCATACGAGGGCGCTCTGTGTACTGATGAGTAGACGAGAGGTTGCAATCAAGCTCGTCTCCGGAATCCTCTGTAAACAGAGAATTTGTAATTGAGATGTATTCTATATATTGAATCAGTATACATTCGGACTAAATCAACATTTTCGTTGTATGCCGTCACGTAAATGAGAACAGTATTCTGTCGTGATTGTTTCGCCATGTGCATGTTATTAGATTACTACGATTGGAGTTATGCATCACTCATTTTCCTCATTTCTATCCGTTTTAGAAAGCTGCGAGAGCGAGAGTAGGTGCATGCATGCAACAGTGTTACATGAAAACTTTTTTTGCATTCCTCTCAGAATTCCTTGTAGAGTGCACGCAAGCTCGTCTCTCGAACCCTAAGAGGATTTATAATTTTGATTCAATTCAAATGGATTTCGGCTGAGTTTCGAATCGTTGTATCCTGTGAGATTATCACCCTTATGAGTAGAATATTCTTTCGCGATTGTTCTACTGTAGCTGCCATGTGCATATTATTATTATATTACTGTGATCTGCAACTGTTTATTATTCTACGCAATGTTCTTTCCCGTTTATTCCCTGCTACAGATTGGGTAATGTAGGTATCTAATAAAAACTTTGTTGTTTCGTACTCCGTACCTATGTGCGTCAGCTCTCAAATACTGTAGAGATTTGTAATATGCAGCGCTGCATGTCACTGGATCCAGGGTGGAAATTTGTAGGGCTTCATGCCTCCAACAATTGGTTGGTGGGATCCATCAACGTGCAGCATTTTTCAATGTGGTGGGAAGAAACTCTTATAGTCAGATCATGCAATCTGCCTTGCCACACGTAAGGTAAACCACACAGAATAGTGAAGTTAGGTTGCTTTAACAATTAGATTGCCTTACCCAGAAGAGTTACCTCATGACTCACCAGACACTTGTCCACATGGAGATGCATGCAACTCTCTAAACGAGCCCCCGAACTAGTGCACCAACCCAGCGTGCGGGCTTCAATTTCATCATTAGAAAACGCATAACGTAACATTGCTTACCAACAGAGTTCTCTCCCCCCAAGTGGAGATATAATTCTCCCCAGATACCTTGGGTGAAATTAAATTATAATGACAAGGAGGTCATTGGCTTGGCAAGAATGTTTGTTTGTTGTGTGTCACTGTTAGAGATGAGTTTGGAAAGGAACCTTTGTAGCTAAGGGGATCATGCTTTCTGCAGAAGCCAAAGGGAACCCCCAGGCTTGGTTAACAATGTTATGATTGGTTGATGAAAATTATTGCATCTTTGTATAGTGACACTAAATATTACTCCCTCCATCCCAAAATGATCTTCTTGTTGGACAAAGTGTTCCAGATTAAGGCAAAAAATAACAATTTTTAAACCCATTTTGCATTGTAAGTAGGGTTTGGTGCACTCCTAGTGTCCTCTAAACTTTGAACTTCGAAACCATTGTCAAATTGTAGTTTTGGAGTATTGAAAGGTGAAATTTTTTGGACATTTTCAAGGAGCACCATTGGGCATATAATTGTTGAGTATGAGGTTGTCGTTTTACAAGCAATTAGTATGGTCCCCAAACCATGTGTAGACCTTTATATTACCTCCCAAAGTTTTATCTCTTTTAATTAGGAAACACTCAAAGAGATGCAAAAAATATGAATTAAGAGTGTTGATTGATATCTTTGATTAGCTAAGTTGTCTTTTGATTGATGATTGTATAGATGGAAGGAAAACTATTGCTCGGAGTTGTTATGCTAATCCCATATAACAATCAAAAGTCAAATTTTCCAATTCTCAAACTCAAAAAGTGCAATAGGAAGATCATTTTGGGACAAAAAATTGAAGCCAACAGGAAGATCATTTTGGGACAAAGGGAGTAATATACTATTGTATGTCAAGAAATTAGTGAGGGGTAACTTAAATTCATTATTTGATATTTCCCATTGTGGATGGAAGGACTAGTCACTAGTGCCATTATGATATTTGGAAAATGTGGGAATAAATTTCAGTGATATATAATAAAAAAAACAATGTTACAAATGGAAAAAAATTAAACTTTACATGATTTTTAAAAAAATTATAGAAAAGTGTTGCCTTGGGCTTCTTCTAGACATGCATGTCAATGTCAAAAAATTGTAGGGCTTCTACCAACCTATCGCCAAGTGAACTTAACACATGCCCAATCTAGTGATCCTATCTATAATGACCTCACTACTAAATGCATACTTCTATTGCCAAAATGAATTGATTTGCATTGATTTGAGGCTAATTCAAAGTGAATTGATGACAATGTATAATTAGGGCATTGATTCTACCCAAATCTAAAATGAACTTTTCTACAATATAAAAAGGAGACGAAAAGATTATGCATTGTTAATAGATCTTTCATGCAAAAAAGGGAAGTTCCATTTTATTAGCACACATAACAAAAGCTTGAAAAGATATGACAATTATGAGTTTATGACTTCCTATAGTGAGCCAACTTGTGGTCTCTCTTAACATATTTCACCAACTTGCCAAGCTTGGGAAGGAAGATGGAATGGTCGAGAATAAAGAGGACCAACACCTATTGCATTTGTGGTGTTTGGAGGAGTTGCCCCTTCATTTCCAATTCCATTTGACTTTTCAGGAAAATTTATTTAAAAATATTTCAAGATGTTTCACCTCCCGAAATTTCATTCACTAGAAGAAAAACCTTATTGAATTCAACATAATCTACATGATGTTTTTTGTTTGATGTAAAAAAATTGTTAAAATTAATGCAAATTTTGCATTGACTTTAACGTTTTTTTGTTACACGTAATAGAAAACATCATATAGATCTTGTTGAATTTAACAAGGTTTTCGTCTAATGGTTTGAGCTCCCAAATAGGGACTTGATGGACCTCCTACCTTAAGAACATAACCACCCTAGCACTTACAAACTGATGTGCCAGACTAGTTAGGGCAGGCCCTTGAGGGATCGTGGCATGGGGATAGAGTACAAACCCCCACTGTTCCACACTTTGATCCCACTTCAAAACATTTGACCCCACCTCCAAGCTATCTTTCAGGCTACATGAAATCTTGTATGACACTATGTATATATAGTAGTAAGAGGCTCATAAATCATGCACAAGGGAAAAGAGACTTTTGAAGACAATTCATTGCACTTGAACATGTTGAATTTTTTTGGCAGATACAAAAATGAGATAGCAATGACTAAAAAAATTTTCTAAAATTTTCTAAATCAAATTGAATTCATATTAAATATAGAATTTCAAAGTGACATAATTGTAGGTTGCTATTTCTATTCATGTGCTACAATAGTGATCAATCAAAACATGCCTTTGAAAAAAACAAGTGAGTCTAAAAAATAATTAAAGTGGTGCTTTGGATGTTCACATAAATCTTGAAAGTGATTTAGTGCAATTAAGGAACTACACTTGTATTAATTAGGCTAGGTGAATTAAGAACTGATTTATGAGCTAACTGTGCTTATCATAGTACCATTTGTCTCGTCAGGCTTGTCCTAAAATGAAACACAAGGACTAACATTTTCTGACTTGGAAAAGGGTCATCCAATTCCAAACCCTTAGTACGATTTCTAGCCTTATTATAGGGTTGATTCTAATTGCCCAAACGGAATTTGAGCCTCCTACCATACTACAATACATATAGAGGTAGTAAGGTAGAAGCACCCTACAATGCTAGTAGGTGAGCCTAGAAATGCGAGCCTATGAGCCTTGAGCCTAGGTATAAGTAGACATTCTATAACTATTGAAGGTGTTTATAACATATGTACTTATAATATGAATACCCTATAACTATGCAATGTGCTTGTAACATAGGTACCTATAATATAAATATACTTTAACCATGGAAGGTGCCTATAACATAGGTACCTAGAACATAGACACCCATATTATAATTAGGCACTTATTATATAAACATCTTCTAACCATAGAAGGTACTCATAACATAGGTACTTACAACATAGACACCTATAATATGAACATTCTATAACCATGGAAGGTGCTTATAACATACATACCTACAACATAGACAACTATAATTATAAACATCCTATAACTATGGAAAGTATCTATAATATAGGTACCAATAACATAGGAGCCTAGACTTCTAAGGTCATGGGTTCAAGATCCTAGGCTCACATGCTAGCAACTATGAGTAAACAAGTGGGGTTCCAAGAAATTATCACTCTTTCAAGAAGTAGCCAATCACTTACACTTGATTCAAGCTTAAAGTGTATTGCTTCTAGGTGTTTCCGTGCCCACTTTAATGTTAGTCTAGTGTCCATAGTAGGTGCATCTTTGAAATTATTTCTAAAAATTAATATAATATTGATACAAGCTTAAAGAATACAAAACCAATTTTGTTGGTTTTCTAAACCATTTCCTCACAAGTGCACATCTAGTTCTTTTATACCCCCCCCCCCCCATCAATTGATCCAGAATATTAAGTGTTGCATTTAGCATGTGCTCCTACCTTATTACAATGGCTCACAAAATCCCGAGAATAGGTGAAGTGCTGGCCCACGAAAGCCCTCATGTCCCAAATTTTGAAGACAATGGAAGTTCAAGAAGGCTTCAAATTTTGAGCCAAGACTCTCACATACATTGATCAATGCCACAACCACCTCACTACACTTAGGGGTGGCAATCTATTCCTAATCACTGCCTATGAGTGCCAAATTATCCACCCTTGGTAATTCGCGAACACAACTAGCGTTTGGGTGTCTAAGCGTGGTCCATTGTGCCTTCCAAGCAATGGATCTTTTTACTAAGTGCCTAAGTGACCCCAAGTTGCAAGATTCGCTTAATCTACGTCCAATGTTTTGGCCGACCAAATGAATGGCCTACTGTATGATCTAGATGGAACCCATGCCAGGGAATAAATAACCTAAGAAACCTCTAGTTCATCTTGTTCCATTTCTAAAAACATAAAACTCGACCCTATCCGACCTTCCTAGCCAAAGTTATGGGTGGATGAAGTTTGATCGCTTCTCGGTTGCTCAAACTTCATCCATAGATTTCACCTAGTTCCCCAATTCAAAAAGATCCTAAATTTTTAGGGATGGTTCACAAGAATGGCTCCTACCTAGATATGGAGTAGGATCCTGATCGGGGATTCCTACAAAGTTTCATCCAAGCCTTACCTAAACTTCATCCGCTAATTTCTCCTAACCTATAATTCGGAATTAACTTTTCTCCTTGGCCCTCGACCCTAATTAGTAGCTTCCTCCTACTCTACTCAATTCTTTGTCAAATCCAAAGTTTAGCTATTCTTCATCCAATTTGACCCTAATCTTCATCCAGCAATAACTTCCTCATTTTAACTCCGATTTGGACGTGCCTTAGGGTTTTGGAAAGCTACAGACCTCTCCTATAGTTTTCTACCCTAATAAATGACCTAAACTATGGTCTCAAGGGTCTGACCAAGGGATGGGCCATGGCCAAGGTTCTTTCTACGTGTTCTACATTCCCTACTCTTGCAAGACTTGGATTTTGACTAATCTTTTGAAGCTAACCTAAGGATTCCCAAGAAAGGTTTTAAGAACCAAACTCAAGACAACATCCTAATCTACTTGAGTTCAAAGCTTCGCTGTCTTCTTAAACATTACCCCAAATCTACATTATTTGTAAGACCTAAAGTCAAAGCTTCGCCGTATAGAGGGATTATCCTCAAATTCGAAGACCTCAAGAGTTCTGTTCCAACCAGAGCTTCTCCATTGACACTAACAACGAAGGACTTTGAGAGCTTTGTTCCAACCAAAGCTTCTCCAACTAACACTTACAACGAAGGACTTTGAGAGGTCTGTTCCAACCAGAGCTTCTCTAAATGACACAGAGAAGGAACACAACGTGGGGCCCAAAGGGCTAAACTTAGGGTGGCATGAAGCCATGAAAGTTAGAGAGGAGGAAAGGAGCTCCTTATATACTCTGACAAGGGCTCCCCTCCTCCTTACAAACCATGGAGGCACTTGGAGTGCACTCCAAGCCAACCAAGGGAACTACGTTCCAACCATTGGAACCCTAGACGTTGACTTTGACTTCCTATGCTAGCCCGCTAAGCTAACTTTTGGAGATTAACTCTGAATCGCAAATGGATTGCGCCATTGGCTTTAGAAGGCCATTTCTTTTCTTGACAATCCCCCTCCCCCTTTTCTATCTTCAAAATCACAATGAAACCTAGTACCAACTTATAGTCAAAACCTGGGGAAAATCCCAACTTTGGGGGGTTGACTTTTCTAGCAAAAGTAATTAACTTAGGCTCATAAGTAGGTGCGGGGGAGTGAGAAAAGACCTATCTTGCACTCCATTCCGCTTTCGTATGCTCCCGCTCCACCGGTCAAACCCGCCTGGACCTTAATTTCCATTAATTGTCGAGGAATGTTGCAGGTTCTAGTACTTCTAACTATCAGAATGTTGTGAAACTTGTCGGGGAAGTTTATTAACATAAATGAAGTTATGCTAATTTTTAGTGGGATTTTACTGCCACCTGGGGAATTTCCAAGAATTTCCCATTGCAGGTTTGAGTAGTTGACCGTCCGGAAAGACATCTTCTAACTATCAAAAAATTCTAAAACTTTTCGTGGAACCTCCCATGGGATCCCACGACACATATATAGGCTCATATTGTTACTGTACACATCGGCCCAGGGGGGATAATTTTCACCCCTTCGTTTAATTATCGGTGGCAGGGGAATCTTCCACACCGGGGGGAATCTTGATGAACCGACTTTGTTGTTGGTTCCCAGGCATGGGTTTAACCCCATACCACCCTCCTTGGACCTTAGATTCCTCCACAGTCCCGCCTTGGTATTTTCGACATCTGTAAACCAACAATTTGGGGTTTTGCTATTTAGTTGATGGAATGGGGAAACTAGAACCTATCCTTGGGAACTGATTCCTATGCCTTACTAGAGTTCCCTCGACCAAATCTAGCCTAGAGATGTCCGTCCCATGTGGGTTTTTGAGCCTGATACACCCATCATTCATAATTGACCCATTTGCCACGATTAATTGGGTTCTTCCATGGTCCCGTCTTGGTATTTTTTTGCATCTACAAGCCAACAAACTAGGGTTCTGTTATTTCGTCGGTAGAATAGGGAAACTAGAACCTATCTCCGGGAACTATCCCATATGCCTCACCAAGGTTCCCTCAACCAATTCTAGCCTAGAGATGTGCCCTCCATGTGGGTTTTTGGGCCTAATGTGCCCATCATATATAATTGATCCATTTGCTAAGATTAGTTGGGTTCTAACCTATTTACAATTTGTGGTTGGGTCATCCTAACCACAACATACTCAAACTAGACTAAATACTATATTGGAATGTGACATTCCTATTTTGATTCTACACTCTTTTAAGGGTTTTTTGGTATAATAAGGTGCAATTAAAATGACAAAATACGAAAAGAAAAATAAATAAATAAAAAGTGAGCCCTTGGTGACGATTTGGGGGCTCACACTGCCCCATTCTATTAGTGTAAGGTGGAGTAAGGTAGGAAGTGTTAATTCTATCCATGCTCCAAGAACTGTTCCTAGAGTGTACCATGAAATGTCATTGTAGGAATGAAAAATGGCCCATCAAAGTATTGGTGTCAATTTGGGATTCTCATTGCACAATTTTAGGAATGGTTGGGGATTGAGTTTGAGTAGGAAGTTGACAAAATTTCAGTGTACATAATGTGGAGTTATAAGTGGTTGGACACTTTGTGTCATCCTAGACAATTAAATGCACCATGTTCTTGCAATTGAAGGTTAGCACACCTTCATTTTTAGACTCCATTTGCACCATTAAAGGACAAGTGTTTGACATTTCATGACAATACCTGTGTACTCAAAAAACACCCTATTAGAGTGATCTTTAGATAATTATATCTAATTCAGTTTCACTCTAAAAATTACAAATCAAATTATGATGGATGTGTCTCTTTTTCTTCTTTCTTTGAAAATTTATTAGAAAATGCTTTGATTAGCATAGAAGACATCCTAAGTCAGAATGCCCTTAAATGGGCAGTTTTTGCACCTCCTACCTTAATTTCGATCAAGAAGTGATTTAACAATGATTAATGCTAGCACAATTCCTGATGCAGTTGTAGCACATTATGATTGGCTACAAGACTATCAACATTGTAACCAATCCATGTTGGATTTTGCAAACAACCCTTGGTTAGAAATAGGAAGGTATCTATGACTAGTATGGGTGGAACAAAATCTTTAGTTGAAAAATTCATAGTAATTTTGTTTTGAAAAATAAAAATCTGAAAATTATGGAAACCTCATGAACTCTATGTTTGCACATGGGAAAATTTCCCCACTATTGAAACCTCTCTTGCAGATACTTATATCTACTTAAGTTGTTAGAAATGGGTTGCCTCCTTCTAGTACAAAGACTTATTTCTAGCCACTATACATAGTAAGAATTGTAATTAGTATCATCCATACTAACTTCTTACTCAAAATTATAACTTTTTACAAAAGATGAATATTTTTATGAAGAGCATAGATATCATATTGGAAAGAGAAAAATAAAAAATTTATATCATTTTACAATCAATTAGTGTGGATGACACAAAGTACATTATTTTTTAGTGCAATGAGTCAACAACAACAAAATTTCAATAGCTTGAGACAGAGGGACCTTGCATACACATGCAAGAATTAAAATTGGGTGTATCAAAGTCATCACTAAAGTAGGAGGCTCATAAATTGAGCATGTAAGGGATAATAGACTTTTATAGGAAAATCAGTAGAGCGTAGCATTTTTCATGTATTTATGGTAGAAAGAGAAAAGAGAAACATTACATTGACAATTTAAATTGTACTTTTTTGACTTAAAATGAATTAACTATGAATTTTCAAAGTGAAAGGTGCATAGGTCACTATTGGTGCTCATAGACTAGACCAATCTTAATCAAAATCAATCTTTGAATGGAGCACTTCAAACTTAGGAAGTTTTTATAATTTTGGCTCTCAAAGAATGATCCACATCATACTTTCAATTATTTTAGCCTTACATGAATGTATATTTTTCTCAAAGGGATTTAAAGACACAATTAAAAAGCAAAAAATACATTGAAGGAACTATGATCCATTTTTGAAACTCTTTGGACTATTCATGACAGTTCTATTGCACGATTGTAAATTATACCCGCTCACAATTCAAGCCTCTTACCTTAAGCATGGGCTTGTCCTTTGAGCGGTGTGCTTGGGCATGAAAAACACTATGATCATGGTCTTATAAAGGATGATGAAGAGGCCTATATATCGTACATATATATACAGGTCTTCATTATAAAGTACTCTAGACTGAATACGTTTTCTTGGCCACTTGGGCTTGTACTATCGACCACCGTGATTGGATATTAATGTTTTTATAAAAACAAAACAAAAGAAATCAACCCTACAGAGTGTTGTTTTCATGGACATTGACCAGCTTCCAGAACATTCAACTTGACACACAGCTGCATCAGCTGGCCAGGTTTGGCAAAACTACAACATCAATAAGTCATACACTCATACCCATCACTAGTCAGCGTTGAAGTGTCACCACAAGAAGCCTTTGAACGGAACTCCCTAAGTAAGGGCCAGCTTCTCGATGTGGAATCGAGGGCCGGTGAAGCACACTGATCAAGAGTGGAATGGGAGTCCCGAATTTTTTATGGAACTCTCATTCCACCATTCTACACATTCCCGTGGTAATCCAGTACAAGTTTGTACATTTGAATTCTGAAAAAAAAAAACATTTTTTTTTGCCATTTTTTTCTCTTTCAGTTGTCTTAAAAAATGAGATTTTTTTCACAATTTCTGTCCAAAATGTGCCTCGGTCTTTCAGGGGTTAAATACTTGTGGTTGACAATCAAAATAGATTCATTAATACATTTCAGAATGCAGATAAGGTCGAAGCCATTGAACTCTCGGAAGCCTTTGCCAATTTTTTCAGCAGTCAAGACACGAACTGGCTCGCTCGCTCGCACCCTGAAAGGATACATATAGATTTATACAGACGGATTTCTTAGCAACATAACAAGCTAGTTGAGTTTGCGCATCAATTTGTGTACCTATTTGTGCAAATATAGAAAGCTCGCTCCATTGCAGGGCTATCATCACATGTCGCATTCGCACCGAACTCGATCTTCAGGTATTCGTCGCTATACATATATTTCTTGTGATTGATTCATCATGCATCTGAGGCACTACTAGCTGTCGAAGTACGCTACTCATTGTCGATCTTGCAAACTTTCCCTCTGAATCTCTGTCTCTCATTATCGCTAGAAACAGAAAACAGAAAACAGAGCCAAGCGCTAATTAAGAGAACGGGACTGAGAACAGTTTGCACTTGAAGGCGATAATTATATATTTGCTCGAATGACCTCCACCATGCAGCAGAAATTGCGGCGCAATTTCGTGTTCGCTTGTTTGCTTCATCAATAGTGCGCAGTTGCAAGAAAGAGTGAGGAATTGTTGCTCGTACGTTGCGAATAGGAAACTTATACTGAATCTAGGATTTTATGAAATTAAGGTCGAGAGCAGTGATGAAGCGCGAGGTGGAGATGCGAGGTTGTCGTTATAATTTTAAGACGAGAGGTGTCGGGATTGTACTCATTACTGTGTCGATGGTGCTGGTGAGATGTGTATGCGGATTGCCGTTGCCTGCGCCAAAGCTACCGGAATATTGCAGCAGCGAGGAGCGATGCTGCATGCCGCGGCCATATGTAGGGAAACCGATGCGCCAATTTGAATTTAATGAGTCGCTCCCGGTTCGAATCCGCCGGCCCGCGCATTTGCTCGACGAGGCGTACATTGCGAAGCTGGAGCGCGGGGTGCAATTACAATGGGATCTTCCGGACACTGATCCACGCTCGTTTTTGAACCAACAGAAGCTCCACTGCCTCTACTGCGACAACGGGATATACTACCCGAACCAACCATGGCCGTTGGAGATTCATGGCGGCTGGCATTTTCTTCCTTGGCACCGGATCTTCGTGTACTTCAACGAGCGCATCATCGCGAAGCTGCTCGGAGACGACACGTTCGCGCTTCCGTTTTGGAACTGGGACAACCAGACGCCAGAGGAGCCTTATGCCAACACTGTCCCGTATTTTTACGCTCGCAACAAGTCGTCGCCACTGTGGAACCCGAACCGGAATAATTGCACGGAGCCGCCGTATACCATCGATTTGAATACCGGCGGAGGTTGCACTTGGAAATCTCCAGAGCAATTACGAATCGAAAATGCCCGAATGATGTACACGCAGCTCGTCAGCGGCGCGCCAACAACGAATTTATTCTTCGGTATGCCTTACAGCTTTGGCGACGCCGGAACAAGTGGCTCCGGGACGTTCGAGGACGCGCCGCACGGCACCGTGCATTTATGGATGGGGGATCCAAATCCGACGAAACCGGCAGGGCCCTACGACGACATGGGAAACTTCGCAGTCGCGGCAAGGGATCCGATTTTTTATGGTCATCATGCGAATGTTGACAGGATTTGGACCATTTGGAAGTCGCTCGGAAGGCAGCACCGCACTGATCCCACTCATCCCGATTTTCTTAACTCGCAATACACATTTTATGACGAAAACGGCGACTTGGTAGTTGTGAACACGTCCCAAACATTGAACCGCACACTCTTAAGGTAAAGTCTCTTCTCAATGATCAAACTTTGATCCTAGAGGCCGAGATTTGAGTTTTCATACCATTGGCGTGAACCGCACACCAGCCCTTCACTGAGCTGGATTTCCAAAATTTCGGACATCGTCTCAAAGCACGGTCCAGTTTCTGGATTCCGTTTTGGGGGGCTGCGTTTCGCTAACTAGATTTGCGATTTTGTCTATCCTTTTTCAACTTCCTGTGTTCTTGAACAGTAATCTGATTGGTTTAATTGGCAGTTTTCAGGTCAAATGGAGCTTGTGCATCCCATTTTAAGTTGAAACTTTCTTGACTTTGAACCTCACACTCCTCTGTTTTGTTTCGTGAGCTCCATTTCAAATTTTCCGTCCGAGTTTCAGTTTTCACACGATTGCAGTTGAACCACGCACTCCTCTGCTTTGCTTCATGAGCTCGGTTTCAAATTTTCGGTCCGTGATTGAGTGTCCTCACCAATGAAGTTGAACAGCACGCTGATCCTCTGTTTCGTGTCTTGGCTGGCTTCCTAAACCCGGATTGTTTCAGGTACGAGTACGAGGAGATGCCAACGGGGTGGACGACGAACGGGCAGCTCCCAGGTGCCGAGAACAACATTTCCAAATGCAGCAACTTCAACATCTCCCAACTCAATGCCGTGATCGACGTCACACAGTACCCCTCCCCGGACGACATCATCTACACGACACCGTACACATTCCGCCTGCCTCGCCCCTCCGCGAGCCCCCCGAACGCCACCAACGGCACCGAGGTTCTGGAGCTTGCCGGGATCAAATTGGACGCGACCATGCAAGTGCACTGGCGGGCGTACCTCTTCCACCCGTCCGCGGTCGCAGAAACTTCCGTCGGTTGCCCTGAGTTCATCGGCATCTTCAACTACAGCCCGCACGTCGGCATGGCGATCTTCAATCGCAATCGCGTGTGGCGCGTCGCATTGGGATCCAAGCTTGCAGCTCTGGGGAAGGAGAGGTGCGCGGATGTGATCATCACGATTGCCCAGTTTGGTCCCACAATGCAACCGATTCAGTTCGCGAATATCAGCATTGTACACGATGTGAGCCCGTAGAGGGCCTTATATGCAATACAGCAAAAAATGAAAATATTTTTTTTAAAGTATTAATTAAAAAAATCAGGTACCAAGTGATTGACTCAGGCGCCACATCAGATTGTGGTTTTTCAATTTTTTCAATTTTTTTTCAACTTTTCAACTTTTTTTAATTTCTTGCCTTGCATGTGAATGACATGTCTCAGCCCTCTATAGAGTCCAGATTTTCTCTAATGTGTCTATTTGGTGATCAAGTTTGACTTGGTTGCAAGAGTTACTTGCGTGGATTGCATTCACTACTCTCATGTGGGTATGATATTATGTCGTTGAGGTTGTAATTAATCAAGAAATGACATCATTGTGGTACTTGACATTGGTACATTTCAATGTTGGCATTTAGATTAATTAGCATGTTGAAAACTAATTAATTAGATTGTAATACTTGACAAATTGGTGACTAAACCTGCTCCTTCTTGAACTAGAAATTAGAAAATTGTATTTTGCATGCTCATAGTCAATTACAATAACTTGTCAAACATACTTTCCATGTCAAGCAAGGTTTCTTTTTCTATATGTGTGTTTTAGCTACTTTTACCTTATGAAATAATGCAAATGAACATACTCCTATTGATATTAAAGCTATAATGTTTGGCTATATAGGCATTTAGGCATTTAGGGGTTAAATTGTAGTTGCAATGAAATGCAATTATAAACGCCAAAAATTCGCAATTCCATCATTTGTCATCTACAACATTTTAGCCTGTAATGAATTCAAACTACAAAGAGATAGAAATGATCACTTTCTATATTCTCTCTCATTATGAGTGTTTTTCATTTAGATCATAGGAAGGGTATTATCTTGTGAATGTTTGACTTATTTCTTATAAAATGTGCAAATCATAATTCAAGGCAAACCAAAACTCTTGCCTTCAGTTTTGAATCTCACTTCCAAATTTCTTTCTTTTTGAAAGACATTAGAGACACCTCCAAGTGATCTTGAAACCATTTGAGGTGCATTTTCTTAACTAGTTCACATAAAAGTCATTGTTTTCACTAAACGAAGATTTAGACGATAACCAAAAGGCTTTCGTTATCATTAGGGATTTGATATTTTGTGTGAGTCTTTGTTGTGTGAATATAGACCTACAATGTGCCTTCTAGTTTGTGGTTGCAAAGTCCCCTTATTCCTAAGGGCTCCCTATTTTTCAGAAAAAGAAAACTCTCACACAAAAATAATTGTACATGAAAAGTGATCATGCAAGAAAGAAAGCATCCTTTTCAAAAGAAATGTTCACTGTGTTGTGTAAATTCACTCCAATGCAACAGGGTGTTAATGAATATGTATTATGTGATGTTGGGTACTATGGTTGGTTTCATGGCTTCACTATGAACAAACAATCCATGTACTAGTAATACCCCACTTCGCATAAACTTCCATGCCCTGTGAATTGGTGGGACCATGCATGAAAGACAAAAAAATAATCAAAATTTTGAATAGAAGTGTGCAATAGTTGCAAAAGGAGAAAATCTTGGCCTCAAAATTTTGGGGGTGCAATGGCTTGTGAAAAGTGGATAGGCCAGTTTCTGACTTCTTGAAAACTATTTAAGCATTGGATTGGACTTGAATTTTTTTATTGCTTTAGGTTTTGACAAGGCAAAACTACTCCAAAAATGGGAGCAAACCCATTGTGGGTAAAATAGTAATGGTGGTGTACATTCAACTTTTGAAATGTACACCACCATTACAATTTTGCCCACAATGGGTTTGTTCCCATTTTTGTCCATAATGGGGTAGTTCACATAGAAGTGAAAGCATCATGAAACTCAGCTAAGACAATTTCAACTCTAGAAGGACTCATTTCTAATTATGGCACATGCATGGAAGTTTGTTCCTAGTGCTCTGTTATTACCACCAACTAAAATAAAGTACAAACTTTCAATTCGTGCCACCTTGTTTCAGTATTCAAACTCAAAGAGAAAGGCAAGAAAAGCTTTTTAGAAAGAAACTCACGTGGAAGTCCACGTTAGGAAAAAAGTCTTTGTGAAATTTGAAGTTCTTCATATCTCTGGAAGTCTAGACTTTGGAGCCAACTGATAAGTTCTAGAAAGTAAGTTAGTTAGTACAATGGGAACGTGTGTGCAAACTATAAGGTGGGTACACTCAAAATTGTACCCTAACTAAAATTGCCATCATCACTCTGTGTACATCTTGAAAATCAATATGTATGTATGTTGAAGAAACAAATTTAGAATATCTACCAAAAAAACTTTTACCCAAAACATAACTTTTGCATATAATATCCAAATGTTGAGTTCTTTTATGCATTAGAACCTCCTTTCACTTGCCAACAAAAAAATATGAAAATTTGACCTATCTTATAATTGTAACTAGGCACAATAGCAGAAAGTAGTGGTTTAGCAGTACCCACCTTAATGATAATGTGAAAAAAACTTTGATTGGATTTGAACTTCATCTGCACCATCACTACCACCAAGAGAATGAAACCAAAAATTCCTTTGTTTGGATGTTAGACTATGTTTCGAGCATGTAAGGTGAGCATGTAAGGTCAATATACCCATTCTCTTTACTTTGATCATTGCAAACAAGGTATACCTAACAATTTATGATTTGATTCTTGGAGGATTAAGGAAGTATCAAATTTTTTTGGACTTGGACAATTAGTACATAAAATATTAGAAAGTCGGACCTTATTTTTCTAACAAAGCATGACCTGGTAACAAATTTTTGAAGTGATCGATCCTAGAGCCCATAAGTGCCACCAGCTCCTCCCAAATTGGAAAAGAATCAAATTCTAGTTTTTCAATTGTAAGTCATTGAAGGGATTGTTGTTGACCTTTTCAATCCTATTTTAGATCATTTGAATCCCCTTATCATACCAATGATTATCCAAAAGTTTATCCTAAAATATAAAACATTGCTTGAAAACATAGCGAACTAATGTTAATTTCTTAGACCACCAATTTCTACTCCAATATGCACACTTTCCACCCAGATATACCTACTATGTTGTATGTAATTACATCATTGAATGTTTTGTTGAAGAAAGATAATGACCGAATTGGAAACTATCCTATTAGTATAATAAGTTCGTTCCAAGGGAGACGGTCAAGTAGGATATTTCTATGCTAATAGGTTCAATATCTAAAATCAAATATCTTGACTTATTCAATAACCCAACTTGGATTTCCATACCCAAAAACATAACTACAACGACACTGCAAACCCAATTTGGATGTTGACTTAAATTAGTACAATTCACATTCCATCAAACACACCAATTCAGCTTAAATACTCTATTATTTTTATTTCTGAATTGGTGATTAAATCACCGTTACAATCAATGTCCTCTCAGAAATCTCCAATCAATTCTACCCTTTGCTTCACAACAATCCAACTTGGAACATTCTCCACACTCTTTCTCATCACCCAAATATACATTTTTATTTTTATTTATTATTTTATTTTAATTTTTCTCTTTATCCTAGTTGGAATACTTAATTCTCCTCATTACAACTTTCAACTAGGTTCTCATAAATCTTTGATTAGATCACTTCACCATTTTCATCACAATACAACCACCACATATTTAAATTTCACATTAACACATAATCTCCTCAACTTCCAGTCCTTCCCAAGTAGGACACAAACATCTCCATCTTGAACCATATAGACACATCACTCAATTAAAGCAATTAACACACACAGTCACACATAAAACTCCAAATTGACATGAGTATTCCCTCCCTCACAAACACAAACAAGCACGTAAATAAACGCAAATACACAACACTTCTTGGCTGGGACTCCAATTGAAACTCTCATCAGTGGGTAAAAACAAATGAAATAAAAATCAGACCAAATAGGAATTTCAGACTTGGCGGTTACCAAATTGGAAGTGACAACCCAACCACCGGTTAACTACCAAATTGGAACTGCAAAGGCAACTATCCAACTATACAAAAAATCCCAAATTGGAATTAACTCTCAAAATAGCCAACTGGACTTGACACCCACATACTTAAAAATCCAACTTGGACAAAACTATCACCCATTTGGATTACAGACCAGAAAACTTGGAACTTGGCTGGATAGCCGAACCATTCTAATTAGGAAACCACCCAACCAAATCAGCACATACACATTCAACATTCATTCACCATCCAAAAATACACCAAATAGAATTCAATCAGCCCATTAAAACACAAAATTAAGACACAAAATATGCAAACAATCAAGTCAAAAACAATAAAAGACACATAAAAATCAACCAAAAATTTACAAACTTAAATCCTAATCGGTATTCTACACATTTTGACTTCATTAAGGTTTTTTTGACAACTTGACAACACTATTCTTCATTTGTTTCTTCATATAAAAGTGATTGGAAAAGCTTTTGTTCACTAATATGAGAATACATTCTTTAGCCCAAGAAAAGATTACTTTGTTGCTACATTGAAGTCCATCCTACTGGCTACATGTAAATGAATAAGATGGTTATTAAGGAGAAATGAACAAGAAACAAAGACAACATTATCTTCTCAAACTCAATCAACTTTGAAATAAAGGTTATTTTAAGAAGTGGTGAGCCAAACATGTATTATAAAAATTTATGCTAATTCAAAATTTTGATTCCATTAAGCATGAAATCGAGCATGAAATGTAATTTATGGAAAAAAAATACTCTCCTTGTCATTGATTTGATACCAATAGATATGAAGTGGTATATTTCAAAAGCATCCCTAACTCCTAACCTACTTACTACTACTATAATAGACACCTCCAAAACAGCACTTGACCTTAAACCAAGATCTTCAGACTGTGTACATTTCCAAAACCAATTATGTACCCATGTGGAAGAAACGCTTTTAGAAACAAACTTTGACCCTCTAGAACTTTTGCATACTATATCCAAATGGCGTGTTCTTTGGTCCATTAGAACCTCCTTTCACTTGCCAATAAGACAATATGAAATATTGAACAATAACTAGACATGGTACCAATTTGTGGCACTTTTGGCCTTTTGGGTGTACCCACCTTACTAGCACTTGCATTTTTTAAGTACCCACTCTTATATATGTCCATTCATTCATCCTTATTTTACAACATTATTATTGTATACTTTTCTTTTCTTTCTATTCTTTTTGGACTATTGATATGAAGTTGATATAAACTAATATGATACAAACTCATTACGAATGCCAAGGTATGAAACAACCATTTGATGGAAATAAAGCTTTACATTAAAGAGCATTGTTTACAGGTTCAAAATTTGAAGAATTGAGTTCAATAAATGATTATTCACTTTGTAGACTAGATGTTGTGAAGTTCTAAAACATTGATGATGTACTTGAAATTCTGGAAAAAAAATTGGCACAATTGTCCAATGAAGTCAATCATACATTCATTAAGAATATACAAACATTTTGTAAATAATTAGCACATTAACTTGTAGAAGAATCTCATCAAAATATTTTATATTCTTTAATCATTTTTAGGAAAATGATGAGATTCCTATCTTTTGTCCTCTCATCCATTGTTTTTATGGTCATTGTATATTTTTGAAGCCACAAAAATGTTATTTGTACAAGTGTTAACCCTTAAAGGACACTCCTTATTCTTGTTTAGTCAAACTTCATTAGTTTTCTATATTAAAAATTACATTTGAAAAATTTGATAATTTTAATTTATATATATCTGTGTGTGTGTGTGTGTGTGTGTACATATGTATATATGTGTATATGTATGTGTATGTGTATAAATTCATTTTTATAATTAGAAATATTCAAAAAAAATTAATATGGTTTTTTGAAGTAATTTCTTTGTAATAATCTTAGCAATTACAAAAATGCTTAAAATAGTATGAAATTTTTAGTGAAGTTGTAGATCATAATGATAAACATCACAGTGTAATTAGTGTACTCCTGGATCTCCCACCAAGAGAAATTCTATTGAAAAGTTCAAAAGGGGTGCATTTTAAGCTTTCAAGATGCTACCTTCAGGATGTCACCAAAATTATAATTTTAACAATTCGGGGGGAAAAAGGAAGAGACGATAGATTATTGGAACTACATTTTTATAGTGAAGCTCCTAGACATTTAAAATCAAGAACTAAGTATGTGAAAATCAATTTTGACCCTTGGGCATATTTGTCCTTTATAGATTAATTGCCAAATGTTACATTTTTCTTGCACCTAACACCAAACATTTGGACTATGGCTAAACTAGGCACGGTTTGGTTTGATAATTTTCATATCAATCTAGAAAAGAGACTAAAGAGGAGAGACCAAGAAAGGCAAGATGTTAAAGTGGTCATTCAAAGTATACATCATGTGTTTGTCTTTCCCCTTGAACTAAGAATAAATGTAAGAAATTAACTCTATTTTGTGGTTGCTTAGTGTCATGTGTTTTTCACCTCTCCTAACTATTTTGGATCCTCTAATTCTAAATTTGAATTCCAAATTTCCAAATTTTATCACAGGTGGCAAATAAAAAATCTCAAAGTTTTCTCCAAGGATAGAAACGCAAACCTCAAATAACCACTTTAACGTCATGCTTGAGAGAGCAACAACCAAGGCTTAATTGTGACACAAATCCCTAAGTTTGTTACTTGGTTGGCATTGAACTTTCCCAATATTTGCAATCATGCTTCATATTTCAAGAAATCCATCATCCATGGTAGATTAGCTATTGTAAATTCGTACCAATTACTTGCCTTGACGGACATCCCAATTATTTTCAAACAACTTTCAATTGGTGTTGACTTGTCACCAATTTGGAAGCATTCTTATCATGAGGATCTTTTACCAGTAATGAAGGTATACATTGTGTCACTAATTTTCACAAATGGGGAAGGATTAATATTCTCATAAGCACAAACTATAGAATTTTACAAAAGAATGGCATGCCAACTCTACTTGCACTAAGCTCAGTACTCGAACAATTTCTTGGGGCCATACAAGCCTACAAGTAGGGCAAGTGACAATCCCCACAAATTTATTAACTTTAATAGACCCTTGTTGTAGCAAAAACAAAACAGAAAAATAAAACTGAAATGTGGTGTTGAGAGATCATACACAAGCAATGTGAAAAGTTTAAAAGATTATAACTATAATTAGCATAAGATATCATAAAAGTCATCCATTATTTTTCTACATTGTATTTTCTCTTTTTGTCCTACAATTGTGTGTATTTGAAATAGAAATGAAATGTTTCCACAACCATGGAGTTATAGCTCAATCTTCTATAGATTCAAATATTCAATCAAATCAATCATGGGAGTTTTAGAATATGAGATATAGAAGGATTCACAAAGTTAAAAAGATAATATTCAATTTACACTTTGTTTCATCTTGTAGTCTTTTTTTTTTCATTCTCAAGAAATAAGTATGGTTAGTAATCCAATAGGGTGAAACCTATCCTTCATGACCAATTACCCCCCTATGAATTGAAATCATCAATCTAATCAAGCAATGGAGTAGAAGAATATAAGATAAGAACTTTGAAAGATGGAAACTTGTCAAAAACTAAAACTTGCACCATTATTTCTATTCTTCTTTTTCACAAATTTGGTATTCATGTACTAACTATTGAAATTGGATACTCCTTTACAATTATAAAATACCTACATCTAATCGCAACTTCTTTGCAAAGTCAAACCCTATTGATTTTTGCCTACGACATAGAGCTTCTATTTATGAAATCCTGTTGATCAATTTCTAGTGCACTTACTTTCAACCCTTTAGAAATTTCAAAATCTATTTGTATGATTTTTTAAAAATATACATTCAAAGAATCTGGAATCCACCCAACAAGACCCAACAAAAACTTAGACAACTCAACAATAGAACCCATGATCAAATACTTATTTTAAATTTTTTTTGGAGTAATTATCTTCTACTAAAAATCACTATGTTGAAGCTTACCAAATATTTTTCTCTTGTCCTAGACCATGGAGGCTAAATCGCCATAGCGACAGCAAAAATCCCACGCCCACCAAAACGCCATACGTCCCCGTCACCAGCAACCCCATCCACAACAACACCCGCGGCACTTTCATCGCAATTTCATCCAACTTCCGATGACATCCATCCCACAACCCTGTCGTCACTTCCTGCGCGCTCACGCGTATCGCCACCTTCACTTGCTCCTTTGACATTGCACTTGCCAGTACCTCGATGAAGCTCGCCATCGCCGCCTCACCCTGAGGCTCCTTCAAACACTCTATGCCCTCTTGCATGAGCACGCAGACGATTGCCTTCACAAGCTCCTCGATTTTAGGGTTTGGGGGACCACCCTCGTTGTGGTCGTCGGTGTAGAAGGTGTTGTTGTGGCCAGAGGAGTGGAGGGCTTTTGCGACTGTGCGCCGCATGGCGTCCAGACGTTGCGAAGGATGCTCATGGTAGGACGACGCGTCGTGGTAAGATAGTGCGTCGTCCATTTGGAGTTTAATTGTTTCTCGCTTGCTGGAATCTGTGGGGGTGAAGAATTAGGGCTTTATTTAGAGATTGCTCGGTGTGGTTATTAGGTCTTGGAATTTATGGTGTGCTTTTTGAATTGGTGAATTTTAGGGTTTCAAGAGTATGAGAGTTACGATAAGTGTGACAATACCCCTTACTACAGTAGGACGCAGTTAGGGTTTCAGTAGAGATGATTAAGGAAACCGTGGTTTTATTTGTTTACTTTGAATTGGTGATGTATTTAGGGTTTCAAGAGTGTGTAAGTTATGATGAGAGTTTGTTAATAGAATTTTGTTTTTGATTTTGATTTTCTATTACATTAGAACGTAATTAGGGTTTTCCTTTTGTTAGTTTCATTTGGAGGATGACTTCGTATCTGGACGAGAGTTTCTTCATCTTTGGCACGAAGTCTCCTGCTCCTGCGAATTCGTTGCCTTCGGAGTTGTCGACTTTGAACGCCATTGGAGTTGTCGTTTGTGACCAGGGCAAGTGATACTGTGACTAGGATGCGCAAGGATGCGACTCTCCCATCATAGAGAAAAGAGCAGAACCAGCATTGTTGTTAGATTGCTAGTAGATGCTGTGGTTATAGTACCTTTGCACTATTCTCCGAAGCATCTCTAGCATGATGACTGATTGCAACCCCAGACCACACATGCAGCCACAAGAATATTGAAGGCATAAATTTGTTGTAATTCTGAAATTCATGATCTTTGCGCTCTTCCAAGATCCGAAGGTTTGTGCAAAAGCTAAACAGCAACCAATTGCATGGAAGGAATGTACATTCTAAATCACCCATAAAGTCTCCAAAATTGCATTACTTTCTCGAGGCAGAGTAGTTTCTTAGTTTTCAACATCATTTCAGATTCTTGATTGAACCAGCAATCAAGACTTACCAACACCTGTTCATTACATTCACCTCTACTTTTTGACGAAAGATATTCAGGATAACTCTCTAATAGGGAAGGAAAAGTACCTACAATGGAACCAATCTTGTTAATCTCAAACATAAGAGATCTTGAAAGGAGCCACAACGAATCAGGATATCAAAGATTCCCCACACCTAGGCTATCTTCTTTGTTAAGCAAAGTTCCTTCTACTCCTCTTGAGTTCAAGAAGGAAAGGGTTGTGAACAGGCGTAGTTACTGTCAATGCATCGAACGAAGCAGTTACAGTTACAATGGTGGGCGATCAATACGGTACTGCTCTACAATAATACGCAGAAGAGTAGGAGGTAGAAAGAGTGATAGGTACAAAACTGCAAATAAAATTTGCAAATGAATTGATATTATGAACTGAGGAAAACAAACTAGTGGTACAAAAAAATCAATGAATCAAAGCCAACCGGGGCACTATGATCATGTGAGACAATTTACAAAACCGACGCTACAAAACTGTTTCTCCCTCCTAAAAAGGACTAGCGATGCCGCCAGAGCCCGCTCCTCCGAAGGAACGATCATCATCTTCTTCCCTCGAACACGATCACAAGTCCTTCAACCTCTAAGGAGAGCCAAACCAGCCAAGGCCTGGACAGTTCGCAATTCTGTCTACCATGACTACAACCTTGAGACTTCACAAGCAACCTGAGAAGATGAACAAACATCTCGCCAACATCATAGAAATCCCTGAAGTCGGGAAAAGCGCCCCAGGTGCAGGGAGGGTCTTACACTTGCGATGCCTTCAATGCACAGCGGTTCAATACTGTGTTACTCATCTTCCATCGCGGAGGCTCTTAAAATCAATAGGAGCATACTCCTCACTGAAATTCGGAGGCGGTGGCGGCGGTACAAACATGTCAGATGCCATGCTGCCACTCTCGTCACTGATGTGGTCTGGTCTGGGAGGAGCAGCTCTAACAGGAGGCAAACTTGTGTAACTCTCAGTTGACATTGGGCGAGACTTCGGCATTGAAGAGCGGCCGGTTCGGACTGAAACTGGACCTGGCTCCCGGGTGCGTGTTGGCTCGCTTGACTTCGGTATAATGGGCTCGAACTCACTGCTGGAGCCGCCACCTCCGCCTAACCCAATGTTGTACTGTCCCCCGGTGTATGGGCCACTGGGGTACTCGCTGGTGTACTCGCTGCTGCTTCCGTAAGGCTTGTTGCTCGCACCTGACTTCTTTGATCGCATCATGTCCGCGTTGTAGGCTTGCGTGTCATAGTCTCCTCCGTATGTGTCGAAGTCCGATTCGTGCTCCGAGCTGAGTCCTGGTCTCAGACCTTGGTGGATGTTGTTGATGTCTTCACTTTCCAAAGCTCGCACAACCTGTTCGAAGAAATTAGCAACAAAATCAGGCCCCTCTTCAATCACCCTAAACCAAGTAGACACCACTGCCAAATCTAGTCTTCAAGATATAGATGATGTGCCACTCTACCTCAATCCTCATGTTTGCGCTTGTCAAAGCTGTAACAAGCTATTCTAAGTTCGTCAACAAAATCAGGTCCCCTTCCATCTCACATTGCTCTTGTCAAAGCTCTCGCAATCTATTCGACATATTGATCAAAAGAAATCAAGCCCCCGTCTATCTCCCCAATTGAGGGAGCAGATTTGCAAATTACACGGCTCAAACTCTAGATTATGTTACACTCTAGCCTAGTTTGCTCAAGTTGAACTTGTGTAATTCAAGTTTACTATTGTTGCTAAGGTTTGAATTTGTTCACGTTACTCTCTACGGTAGTGCTCCTGAAAAGCGATATATGAGCAAGAGAAGGATGTCAGGAAACACACCTGTCCCATCTTGGGCCGCTTGGAGGCTGTGTGGCGGACACAAGACGCAGCAACCTCCAGGATTTTCAAAGCTTCTTTTGGATCATAATCACCGTCCAGTCGAGGATCAATAAGCTCGTCGACATCGCCATCGTCCAACGCATAGTTGATCAACGGACGTGTCCACTCTACTAAGCTCTCTTGCCCTACAGGGTTTCTCTGATCAATGGGTTTGCGCCCGGTGATAAGCTCCAACAATACCACGCCAAAGGAGTACACATCAGACTTCTCTGTCAGTTTGCCGCTCTGAGCGTACTCTGGAGCCAGGTATCCGAAGGTTCCCATCACCCGAGTTGAAACATGCGTGTTTGTATCAGACGCCAGCTTCGCCAGCCCAAAATCAGCAACCTGCAGAAGAGAGGCATTTATAATTAAAAAAGAGAAACCGTATGTCAACATAGATGCTTCACATCATAGAACGGTATTGACAACTAAGAAAATAGGACCCTGATCAAAGCACTAACCTGAGCCTCGTATTTGTCATCCAAAAGAATGTTAGAAGACTTGATGTCACGGTGGATAATGCGGGGATGACAATCCTCGTGAAGATACGCTAATCCCCGAGCAGCTCCCAAAGCGACACGTACTCTCATTTCCCAAGTCATAACCGGCTTTCCTCTCCCTGTTTTTGATACACACAAGCAGCATTATTATAAAGAAGCCCCCCAAAGCTTCACAGCAATAGAGAACAAACATTACGCTGGTATACTACTCTTAATCACTTCCTAACCTTCGTATTATGACACTCCATACTGTAACAATACTGTTGTTTTAACGAGAGAACATAATGTGACAATAGAAAACCAATTGTATGTTATTTTCTATTTATTCATTTTGAAAAGGACATTAGCACGAACTAAAGGGCCATTCTTCCTTAGATAATACCATGAAACTTTGAGAGACGCAATGACAAGCCAGTGCTACAATTCATGTCTGCAAACAATCCCTGCTTACAACCTTGAAGTTAGTGCTTCTCAAGCATGTCATATGGGAAATCGCAAGTCTTACCGTAAAGATTAACGTCTAGGGTACCATTCGGCACGAAGTCATACACCAACAGCCGCTGTTTATCAGCAATGCAGTAGCCCACCAGCGATACCAAGTGCCTATGATGCACCCTGCTAATAATCTCGACCTCCGCCCGGAACTCCCGATCCCCTTGTCCACCCCCAAGCGTGAGCTGCTTCACAGCCACCACCTGGCCAGTCGAAATCTCCCCCTTGTAAACTCGTCCAAACCCGCCCTCGCCAAGTAAATTCTCAATCGCAAATCCATTCGTCGCCGCCTGCAGCTCCTCGTAAGAAAACCACGATCTCGAATTTCCCACGCTCGAATTTCCTTCCGGCGGCAATGGTATGCCTCCCGGCACCTTTCCATTTCCACCACTGCCAGCATAGCCTTTGGGATCACCCATCCTACCTACTTGGTACGCTGCCGCACCTGCACCTCCATAACCTGAACCGCCATACCCTGAACCCCCACCGCCTCCGCCACCGCCTCCGCCACCGCCACCGCCAGCACTCGTATACGGAAGCACATCCTTCTTCTTGTTCTTCTTCCATTTCCAGCAGAAAAAAATGCCAAATATCGCAATCAAAGCAAGCACACCTCCAACACCTGCAATTGCAGCGACTTCTACAGTACTAAGCCCACTGGAAGAAGACGGAGATCCCGTGCTGTTCGCCGGAGGCGGGGGGCTTAGAGCAAGATTAGGGCTTTGGGCTTTAGGAGGAGGGGGAAAAAGATTACTGGGAGGAGGAGGAGAAACACCAGAAGGAGGTGGTGAACTTGCAGGAGGAGGAGGAGGAGGAGGAGGAGAAACTTCAGGTGGTGAACTTGCAGGAGGAGGAGGTGAATTTGCAGGAGGGGGAGAGTTCACAGGAGTGGGAGGAGGAGGAGAAAGCGAAGGAGGGGGAGCAACTGGAGCAATTAATGGAGGAGATTCCACAGGAACAGGAGCAGGTGGAGACACAACAGGTGGGGGAGGAGAAGGCACAGGAGGTGGGGGAGAACTTACAGGAGCAGGTGTAGGGGGCACTAAAACAGGAGGAGGAGGAGACAGCACTGGAGGTGTGGCAGGTGGTGGGGAAGCGACAGGAGGAGGGGGTGCATCAGGGGGTGGTGGTGAAGCCACCGGTGGAGTTGCAATGGGTGGAGTTGCAACGGGTGGCGCTGTCACGGGTGGAGTTGCAACAGGCGGGGTTGTCACGGGTGGAGTTGCCACAGGTGGTGTGGCAACGGGTGGCGCTGATGTTGGTGGAGGGGTATCCACAGCGGGGGTCGGCGGGACCCCCCCTGTGGGAGAAGGAGCCGCCATCCTACTTCAAGTGTGTGCCAGAGCAATCAACCGAATCTGCGCATTGGCGGCGGTGAATTCCGTTAGAAGGATGCTTAGATTGGCTTTGCAATTATCAACGAAGGAAAGAAACAACGTCAGAATCACCGTGACATCAAACTGGGCAACATTGAATTAGATGTGACAAATTCAAGAAATCATACTATGCCTCGGAACATCCTTACGTTAGTTACAATCTATAAATATAATACAATGCCGTATGGCATCCTTGCGTTAGATGCATATTTGCATTGGATTGAAATTGCTTTTCAAAAGGCAAAAGACAACATCAAAAGCACCATGATATCAAACAGGAGTAAGCTTACGATAAGACATGGAATGCAAAAACATTGCGCAGACTGCCAAGTAGTATCCTCAGCCCCAAAACGTGGGTGTGATGAAACAAATCATCTGCGTTTGTGAACGAGTTACTCGGCGTTTTTGGTTTGAGATCATGATGTCAGGATATCCAGCATTGACTCTGCTGCTTGATACAAATCAAAGACTGTAGGAGTCGTATAAAATCAAGCCATAGTCGTAAGTTCCTCACTAGATATCCTCGCTTGCTTAAGAACCACTACAGGAGTGGATTCCAATCCACATTCACTCGCAAGAAAAACGCAACCCTGTTGCTTCCGAGCTTCCAAGTCAACAATCCGGTCAACCATCAAGGCACCAAAAGTCAACAATTGCTATTCCTCCACTACTTGTAGTGGAGTTGTAGTCGAAGATACTACAACTGTACAACAGCTATAAAAAGCAGCAATGCGACACATGAATGAACGTCTAGAGACGTGCGCCGCAAAGGAAAAACATGTAACATGTTGCAAAGAAACAAAAAATGCACGTCACATTCCACCTTTATTTACGAACCAAAGGATCCACAAGCTACTCCCGTGCAAAAAGTGCTGAAGAGTCATGCCACCACTCCTCTTAACCGAAATTTCACAGACGTGAAAATTTCTCCAAGAAACACACCTACAGAAGGACTCTAAGCTTCTGTTACGCGTGACCTAGGAATATTGTCCACCGTGCATGGCTAACACCCTTCAAACACACACACACACACACCAGGTGCTCCGAAACCTCACCAAAGACGAAACTCACAGAACACGAAACCTTAACTACAAAACGAAACTCACAAAAGCCCGCATTCCTCGCACCGCCGGACTTCTTTCCAAAAAAGACTCACAGCTCTAGAAGAATGCCATCCCTGCACCAACAATCGACCTATCTCGCACTAACAATCACTCAGAAACATTCACGGTCATCACATCGCCCAAACATACACGCACAACCTCGACACAGCCGCACTAACAACACAAAAGCAGACCAAGCCAAGGCCCCCGATTTTCACTCAAGAACGCGCGCCAGCCCCCGATTTCTGCGCTCAAGGTTCGACAGCCACCGTCCCTTCCACCACAGCAAAACAAACCCAGAACACACCAAAGTCCAGAACCAGTACCTGAAAAAAATGAAACCAAAAGTCTTCTTGCCAACTCCTTCCGCGAACGCAAAAAACGCTCCTACGCCAATAAGCAAGAATCCGCGCCAAGAACCAAAACTCCAGGAACTCAATCGACCTCAAAACCGCTGTCCAAAAAAATATCTGCAACGACGTGCGCAACTAAAGCAGCTGAAACTCAACCAAGCAGCTCTCGTCAACACTCTTCTCTGGCAACTCGCCAAGAGTGCGCTAAGTTACTTGAAAAAAAGAAAACAGTGTGAGTGCGCCTGATGAGGCAACGCTCCGTCCACTTGGGTTTGACCACCCTCACACCAAAACTAAACTCGTTTAAGCTCCTAAAACACGGCCAAGACGATGATGATGACGATGTACGCAAAGTCGAAGGAAGTTAGCCTGTGAGGTCGCGTGGACTCTGGTAGCAGCCGCGTTTGGCACCGCGACCACGACGAAGTCCGAAATGTCCGTCGCTCCTCACCTTTCCTGTCCTGCCTCACACCGTCTCCTCAGTCAGTCGCTGCTCCTTCCCTGGAAAGAAGGGTTTTGGCCTTTTGGGGATCGTTGATTTTCGATTTTTTTTTCTGCTTCTTCTGCTTCTTCTCTCGAAATCTGCAGTTCAGTCTGCAACTCCGGAATGCTAAATTTGGCCAGCGATTTCGGAAGAGAAGGAGTCGCGCGCCGAATTTGGAGGCTGTGGCCGCAGGTGGACAGAAAAAACAACTGTCGTGTGGCGGTGCAACAGGGGCGCTAGGGGGAGCTTCGGGGCACGTTCCTTTTGCTTTTTCACTTCGGAGTGTTTACTTTTTTGGCCGGGTGATTGCGGATTTGGAGGGAGATTTTTGGGTGTTGATTTGTGGTGTGATTATTGGTTGTGGAGTGGAGTGGCATCTCCAAAGAGAGACTGCAAGAGGGGCCGCTCAACACTTGTAGCATTTTGGAGCAGCCAGCAGTTTGTTCGTTTTAGAGAATAAGTTAGTAAGGTAGAAGCACCTAAATGCAACACTTATTTTGAATCTCTTGATATAGAGGGTGTATATTGAAAAAAATGATGTGTGTGTTAGGAAATGGATTAAAAAATCAATAAAATTGGTTTTGTATTTTTTCGAGCTTGTATGAATATTATACAATTGTTTTGGAAAAGAACTTCCTAGATGTACCTACTGGGGACACTAGTCTAATACCAAAGTGGGCATGGAAATACTCAAAAGCGACACATTGTAAGCTTGGATCACGTATAGGTAATTAATCACTTTTTGGAAGAGTGACAACTTCTTGGAACCCCATTTGCCTATTTTGGGTCCACTTGTGTTTGGATTTAGGTCATTTTTAGGTGGCAAAGAATGACTAGTGTTATATTTTGTTGACTCTACTTTAAGTTAATCCCTTTATTGTCCTCACTTCATTCAAAAACTAGAGTGACTCATGTCATTGCTATAGTATAATAAAAAAATGAATTTTTTTATTTGCAAAAACTTTGAAATTCAATAACTTTCTCACCATATGTGCAAGCGTCACAAAACAAAGCCTATGCACCCCTCCTAGTAGAGAGCTTTTTGATGCTACCAAGAGCACAACTAGGAGATGCACGGTCTAGGAGATTTCAACGTAACAAACAAACAACATAATTTAAGGTATGGATATTTGGAGGGATGTCATTGTGTTTTGTGGATTTGGAAAATTTTCATCACAAAAAAATAAAAATAAAATGATGCTAAGAGTTTGTCAAAAGCAAATGCAATAGATTTTACTTGTTATGTTTAAGAATATTTAAAATATGTAGCTTTGTTGAAATTTTACTTTTCATTCTATTTTTATTTTTCAATCCTTAGTCCCTATAATAGGGTGTAGAGAAAAATAACATCAGCCTATTTTAGAAGTTGGTGTAATTCAAATTAAAGTATGAGTTTGTTTACCTTGTATCCCATGCTAAGGCCCTACAATTAAGTTTGAGTGACACGAAGGCTACACTCATGTTAGAGGGCCGAGACTCGTATGTCGTTACATTTACTTATGGCAAGTCAAGTCACCTCTACAAATACCTCCAATTATTTTCATTTTGTATTCATTGGATATGTGTAGCTATCTTACATTGAATACCTACATGATTGAAGGTGAACTAACTTGAAACACATTTAGTTGAACCAATCCATAGGCTAAAGACTTGTTGCCTTGCTTGTATCTTAAAGAAAAAACTTGCCCCCTATTGTGAAGGTGGTTAATTTTATATTCCATAAACTTTCATAACTAATTGAGGGGCTTGGATTCTACACATGAATTCAAAATTTTCATTCATGCCAAATAACAAATTTCAACTTTTCTACCAAAGGCCAACAAATGGATTGGTTCTCCCTACCCTTTGAAATAAGTGGTACCAGTATGAGGATAGATGGAGGGCAATCAAGATTTGTTTTATTGTTGTAACTTTTCACACATTGTGTACTTTTAGAATTGAAGCTTCCTTCATAGATTCACTTGAGAAGGGCCCAAGTTGTTGGCCAAATTTTGCAAATTTTTGTTGTGAGACTTCCAATTGGATGGAATTGGTCTCACTGACTTTGGGGGGCCTCAGTTAGACAAGTGAGTGTAAATGATCCTTCAATACTAAGTACAACATGGTGTATTCAAAATTGTATTCCTTGAATGGTGGAGTAGATAAGTTCTGTTGAACATCATGTTACCTTCACTACATAATTTTTTGATTTAATCCCTAAAGGACCAAGGCCTTTTTTCTGCGAAAAAACACTCATAACTGCCATTTTTAGAGCAAAGAGTAAAAACGTTCGAAATCTTTATTTTTTGCACATCTAACCATAGGATCTTACACCTAACTAGTATGAAAATGTGTGGAAAAAATTTCAGAAATTTTGACCACATAGATTGCAAGATATCTGCGTTTAAAGTGAAGAAAATAAGTTTTTCCACGCATTGCAGGACTAGGTTATTTGACTTTAAACCTTCTTAACTTTAATTTTTTGCACTATAGAGTTTTGAGCTTTAAATATTTATGGTGGAGAATTGAGTTGAGAGTCTATGAAAAAAAAGAAAATACAAAAAAAAATTATTTTCATTCCTTAGAAAATTGTTAAGTGGAAGTAGGTACAAGATAGAAGGAAAATCCAAATTATTCATATCTCTAGTATGGAATAAAAATGCACTAATCCCAACGGTGAGATTGTTCTAGAAGGCAAATGAAAAAATACGTACCTTTTTTTTTTGAAAAATTGTAAAAATTGCATTAAAAAATGAATCCTACAAGTTATTTTTTCAAGAAGATGCTCTAAGTGCCCGAAAAAGAAGATTGTCTATAACTTTCTCATAACAAATCCAAATGGAATGAATCAGATCTTTCCATGTAGATGAAAATAAAATCTATAAGGGAAAAAAAATAAAAAATAAAAAAATTCAAATTTTTGAATTTTTTTTTGCTACCCCCTCTCCCTTGTTTTGAGCTTATTTGGGCATAACTTTTGTTCCCGGGCACCAAATGAAAAAAAATTATATTCCCATGAAGCTTTTCAATTTTTCTATCTTCATAAACAGTTTCAAAAAATCAGGACAAAAATTGAGACCATAGGTACCTACCCGAAATTTCATTTGTCCCCTGAAGGGACAATGGTCCTACAAGAAAGACATTTTGCTTCTGTGTTTATTTTAGCTTAGGCTACTTTGGCTACAAAATGTTTATTCAATACAGTCTAAACTATTTATTACAAGGATATACTATTCAACACCATTTATAGTTGTAGCATTACAACATTCTGAATGGTGTGCAATGGTGGCATTATCAAATTCGGGGTCAAATTGGGCATCCTAATTACCATGCCAACTAATTATCTACCCATACAAAATATCCATTTTGATACATAGACATGGCACAAGTCCACTCCTACTCTCTAATAAAATTAGATTTTCTGAATTAATTTTTTCATCAACAAGCAGTAAGTGGTTATACCATGTACTTGTGTTAATTTAGGGTGTGCTAAAACTACTCTTGCTTTAAGTTAGACGGAAGCACTCATCCCATGAGCAAATCTACCACAGGAAGTAATATTAGAATGTCTTTTATTTTTTGAAGAATTTTGATTCCGAAATTCATTGCAGTTTTTTTGTGTGTTATTATACTGTAATTGGAGGGTTTTTTGCACAGATCTGCTGTGTGATTACTGGCTCTGAATGGACTTCAGATGGAGGGGTTGGATGACGTGGCTTACAAGACCGTGAATTTAGTAACGTCTTTTTATGGAAGGTCTCCCCGCCCGCCTTGCAGTTCCACGCTAGAGTAATGTGCTTCAAGAGTTTTCTGATTCGGTTCACTTGGAGGGTGAATTCGTGATTATATATATGTATATAAAGGAGTATCAAATGTAAATCGAAAATGTTTATTTAGGTGTAGGTACACCCGAAATTGCAAAGTTTCCATTTGTCATTCTTTGTACATTTCCAAAATCAATATTTATGTATGTTGAAAAAATCGATTTTAGAACATCTATCAACAATTTTTTGGGCATTTCCTAACTTTCACATATGGTATATATAGAGATGTCACATTCTTCGATGCTTTAGAACCTTTTTTCATTTTGCCAACTAAAAATCAATGAAAATTTGGTTGGTATAATAATAATAACTAGGCCTAGTAGCAAAAAGTGGCAGTTTGGAGGGACCCACCTTAGTGGACTGGGATGAACCGACCCCTCACTCGTCCCTTCAAAGTCATTCCGGGGGGTGCATGTAAAAAAAAGCCCCCCCCCCCTCCCCCCCCTATTTTGTTGTTAATTACTTTCTCTTCTACACCTCTCTTAGCTAGTCTAGGGCCTCTGATTGTAAATATGAATTCAAAATTTTTCAAGTTTTATCATACGTGGCAAATAAAAAATTCCAGTGTTTTCCCTTGGGGACGACGAGCTTTGAGGGATTCAATTTCCCCCCAGCCCCTTAGTGTGGTGCAACCGTATATAACTTACAACTTAAGTTGGTGTTGTTGGCAAAATACAGAATCCATGGCACTCATTTCTCATCAAATGAATATATTTTTAAAATTTTAATTTTTCTTCCAGCTCATTTTTAATCAATTTTGGAGCATTTTTCATAATGAGCTCCAGCTCATTTGATTCACTGATTCCCATTTTTCATTGACTTCCTCCTGGGCACTTTTCTTTTTGTCACTGTTGGGTAAGGTACGTTACTCCCTCCCTCCCTCCCTTGGGGCTTGCTTGCCTGGAAATAAGGCTTAACTGTTATGGGAGGAGAAGGAGGACGGAAGCGTCAATGAAGGCGGGTCTATTGCAGCTGTTCGGAGCTGGGGCTCCTGTCCAGCACTGTAGAGAACGCCTTCTGCTAAATCCGGCATGTCAAACAGTGTTGAAAAATCACGTCCCAACTTGGCTGTTGGGGGAATAAGTTAGAGAGAGAGCGGAGGCACTCATTGTAGAAGAAAAGAAGAAAAGAAGAAAAGAAGAAAAGAAGAAGAAGAGTAACTTTGGACGTATGACCAGTATGAATGAAGAGTCTATAACATTGTTCACCATCGCCGGGCACTCAAGTCAATAGATTTGACAGTGTGGGTGGGCCATTACAATAAGTTTCCATGTTGGGGGATCCCTCTTTCCAAGGGTGCAAAAGGGACCTATAACATTGCACCCCTGGAAAGAGGGATCCCCCAACATGGAAACTTATTGTAATGGCCCACCCACACTGTCAAATCTATTGACTTGAGTGCCCGGCAATGGGCCAGCTCACTCCCAATTTGCAGATCCATTTGTCAGCCTAGTCAAGAGTTACCTTGAGAAAGTCAGTGTCGTGCTTGGCATTATTACTAAATTCCCTTGCAGGCATCAAAGGGAGAATTATACCTCCACCTGTAGGGGGAGGAGTTAGCTAGTTAGCAATGTTATGTCTGTTGGAGATATGGTAAAACTACCCATTTTCAACCAAGCCCCATGGCCAATCTATCGGTACAAGGAAATTCAATAGAGACTAGAACTAATTTTCAAACAATAGTTTTTGGTTTCCAACCATCTTCTAACCATCAATGTCATGACACATGTGTTTGATTTTGAGAGCCAAAGTAGTGGCTTTATGAAAGACCCTATGTGTTGGGGGATGGATCCATATGAACTTTTCACTACCAAAATTCATATTAATTTCAATTCAAGGCAAAAAATTAGCAAAAAATTAGCAATCCCTGTGACTTCTATCTTTCCACAAGGTAGGACATTTACATTTACATTGCCTTCTGCTCCTCTAGATCATGCACATAATGAATGCTTAAATGGTTGGCAATGGGTGATTCTACCATAGTTCTACTATTGAAGCCATGTAGGCTCAGGTCGCAGGTGTTAGTTATCCTTCGTGCCTCCTTTCGATAGGTCGGTACAGAGCATTCCCTGTACACAATCAGATCAAATCAGAGGAGGAAGAAGGAAAAAGAAATGGCTTTTGTAAACTCCTACCAAGCAGTGTTGAAAAAACAGGCCATCAGCAGTTGGGTCTCAAGTCTCAACACACTATCTTAACCCTTGAATGCTGGGCTAGTGACCGTGGAAACCAGTCATTTGGGAACCGTGTGACATCATCCACTTTAGAAAAATCAGAAATACTCATTGAGAGTCAAACTACTGTAGAAGATCTTCCCTTTCCACCCCTAATTCTGAAGATGAATAGTTGCAATTCTGTCGTACAGAGGAGAATTCCTTGTCATTCATCGGACAATAATCGTCCACCGCGTCGTTTAAGGGTTAAAGATATTAAGGTACAGTAAAATAACTGAGACGGATGTTGAATGATCAATTTTCTTTACTGTAGTTTTCTCCAATTGCGAATCTACAGTAAGTTAGTCGGCAACTCTGCATTGGAGGACTGATAGCTTATGCAACCACAAGTTAATAAGTTATTGCCTGTCTTTGGCAACAGCGCATAACGTAGACTCATTTGATAAATTATAATGGTAGGTCCAGTAGTACCACTGTGCTTACTGGACTTACAGTACTGTAGTGCAACACATGTGAGGAGAGGACTGGAGAAGACTGGCTAGCATGGAATGGGAGCATTGAGCAAACAGTTGACGTACCCTGGATAATAAGTTAATAAGGATGACTTAACTTTACTTGGGACGAATGGGACTGGGGTGGGGTGGGGTGGGGTGGGTACTACAGACTTGTACTTACATTGAAGCTACAGTAGTGAAACAATTTAAAGGCCTATTTGTCATTTTGAAGGTTAACCTTTTCAACCCCTCGTTGCCGAAGGGGATCAAAAGTGTCCTCAGATAGTTTCAACATAGTTTCAACTTTCAAGTCCAATTTGAAGTGTTGTAACTTTTGCATCTGATATCCGTATTCAATCAAACTTGTTGGAAAATTTGAGAAATCTCTTCTAGTTTGTGTGGTAAAATTTTCAAATCACTCCAAGATGTATTGATTATTTGGAAGCCAATCGAAGTTTGTTGGTTCTATTTGAGTTCACCAAATTGTATTTGATGGTTGCAACTTTGGGGACTTGTATCTCCTTGATCAAACACACATTTTCAAGAAAAAATTGTTGGTTTGTGTTCTCCTTGAGGTCTATTTATTGTTGTAGAATTTTCATGTCAATCCAAGTTGTTTTGAACGTTTGGGAGTAATTCAAAGTTTAAAATTTGGACATTTGTGGATCATGATTAACTTCAGTAGCTTGTTTCCTCTTTATACAATGTTCATTTCCAATAGAAAAAATTTGTATACTAGCCTAGTTGGTGTAGCTAAAATTTCATATCAAACCAAGAAGTTACTAGTGATTGAGAAGCATTTTAGTAGAAGGAGGTTCACAATTAGATGCATTTTTTGCAACTTTTCTTGCTATTTTTTGACATTTCAAAGCCATTTTGCAAACTCAATGAGTCAATTGAATGATATTTTTTTGAACCGATGAGTTTTAAGGTGGTTTTGAATCACTGTATAGATTCAATCTTTTTCATTTGAGTAGGTTTAGAAATCAAATTTCACCTCCAAATGTGTTTCTAGGAAAATTTCAGCATCCTTTTTCCACACTACAACATTATCATCTTGCAATCTATGTGACCAAATGACTCCAAATTTGTTTCACATCATTTACAACACATACACTACAAGATTGTATGGTTGAAATCTCTATAACTAAGTGACCTTTAGATCTATAAGACTTCAAAAGCAATGATGTTTTTAAACCCATTCAAGCCTTAGGCAATGAAGGGTTAACCCTTAAATGCTAGGCTTGTAACCATGGAAATCATCCCTTTTGGTACTATGTGACATCATCCACTTTTTTAAAACCAAAAATACTCATTGGAAGTCAAACTACTACGTAGGATCTCTCATTTTTGTACAAAATTCCAATAATGAACAATTATATTTTTGTCCTGCAGAGGAAGATTCTCAATTGTCATTTGTTGGAAAGAAAACATCCTTGATGTCATTTAAAGGTTAATCCTATAAAGACGTGCCCCTTCTAATCAAAATAGTCACCAAAATTCCTCGATTATTGGACCAATAGGTACATTTTCTTTTTTTCCTCAAAGGATTAACCTTGTAAGAACAAGCTAATCCCCATGGAAATCACCCTTTTAGGTATAGTGTGAATCATCTACTTAAAAGAACCCGAAACACTCATTGGAGGTCAAACTTGGTGCAAGACCTACTCCTTTTAGGTAAAATTCCAACGATGAACATTTGCACTTTTGTCTTACATAGAAGGATTCTCTGTCATCCATTAGACAATTAGTGTTTGTGTCATCCTTTGAGGATTAACCCAAGTGACGTTGAGCAAGTCACTATGGGTTATTATAGGTCACTATGGAAATTATACTTTTTGATAATACTTGAATCATGTACTAAAAAACAAGAGCATTCGTTGGAGGTCAAATTCTATGTAATATGTCCCTTTACATACAAAATTTTGTGGATAAACATCTTCACTTTCTGTCTTATATAGAAGGATTCTTTGTCATCCATTGGACACTTTTAGGTTGTTGCATCATTATAAGGTTAACGCCTTCATCATTCTTTTGTATTTCTAATTAAATATTTGTAGGGATAGATCATTCATCTCAAGTCCTTCGAATTGATCATAAACAAAGGTCATCATGTAAATACTCAAATAATAATTTGGATGAATGAGAAGCGATTTGGACAAAATTAACATTTTCCAAAAGCACCTTGTTCATCATCTTGAACTTGGACTTCAAAGCACTTTGGGATTATAGGGGATAATGTTACCCACTTCTACTTTAGTTTGTCTTCTATTCTAGTGCCCACAAAACCCATGTCATTCATTCATCCAAATTCTAATAAGTTTTTGTATAGTTGCAAAAACTAATGTGATTATGGATATGCAAAACTTTAATCTTTCTCCTATACCCACATCGCCACATACTTAAGCAATTTGAATAACTCAACTCTCTTCATTGTACATCTCAAACTAAAAAAACATTCTAGTCAATAGTGTATATACCCTTGTATTAACCTCTAAAATTCCTTTCTTTTTTTAGCCCTAAATTTTGGAACACTTTTGTTCAAGATTTTTAAATGAAAAAAGAATGCAAATAATGACCATTATAACTATGGGATCTTAAACCCTAGACCGTTATGCATATTACATCCAAAGACTTTCAAAAAGTAAAACAATTTTCTTTAACTATGTAACCCTAAGATGTATCTCAACTCCAAAATTTAATGAAAATGAGATCAAAGAAGTAGAATTTATATTTCATCTTTTTAAGCAATTTTCATACTTGGGTTGAAAATAACATAGCAAAATCATAACTAGAATTTCCTTTATGAAAGGCTTATACACCTTGAATTATCATGATCTCTTATTTAGCAAAGAATAAAACACCAAAAAGCAATTATTATTTCATTTTTAATTATTTCAATAAAATTTATCATTTTTTTCAAATCACAAAGTTTGAAAAAAAAAATCCTTTCATTCTAATGTTTTAATTTCTAAACATTCCTTGACTTTTGGCAAATACGAGCATGTAGTTTTTGCCATAATTAGAGATTTTATTTTGTAACATCAAAATAGGTTAATTTGGAAGTAGATTCCCATGGACATTATTTGCTTAATCTATCATATAGATGAGGTGGACCTAGTTTTGGGTCTTGTATGTTTGCAATCACCAAGGCATTTCCACTTGAAATCATTTACTACCAATCAATTTAGTCTTTATTTATTTTTATTTATGTCCCAAACATGGATCCTATTTTTATTATAACTTTTCCCTTTGTAACTCATGTAACAACTTCAATTTTGAGCTCATAACCGGTACTTGTCAAGCTAGTTCTTTATAACAAAAGAAAATCTCTTTTAATTTTTCAATAACGAAGAGACATATTTTCCATTTTTTTCTTTTTGTTCATTTTGTTGTTTAAAATTTCTTGTTTACATATATAATATATAGGTATGTATTATCTTTATTAATTTCAAAATCAACAAGCATTTCATTTTTCCATTCAAAGAAACTAGGGTAAAAAATAGCCATAAATTTAGTCTTAAACATTAGACCCAACCCAAAGGGCTTAATAATTAGGGAATCTTGATGATAGGACCTTCAATACTCAACAAGAGTCCAACTTTTTGACATCATTCTCTTTGTCTTCAAGAGTTGCATCTATTAAACTAATTTGTATATTTTGAAGAATGATTGAATGGATGTTTTTTGCATTGAAAGTTTGTTGGATTTGTATGATAGCTTTGATGTTGTATGCTTCCTTGAAGAGGGTGAAAGCTCATTATTGATTGGTCACTTCCCTTAAAACAAACTCTATAATGCCCATTTAAGAGAATCTAAATTTGGTTGCTTTATCATGCCCTAAAAATATTGTTGAAGGGTTATACAAGCATTTAAGAAATCCTCAAGTTTTCAATGGGCCATATATATGCATGAAAGAAATACAATTTTATTATGGATTGAATTTTTACTATGACAGTACAAAGACTTTAAAAAATAGACGTTTAGGATACTCTAATGGAAATTAATGTCCACTTACATTCACATGTAGACACTTATTGCTATTAATTTACCAAGGAGGAGTTTGGAAAACAAATGCCATACCTTAAGGTTCGGGTTAGTGGAAAATAGTTATTTTTAAGAAAGCCGGAAAAAAAATGAAATGAAATAGAGAAATTGTTGAATTCAGAAAGATTAAAATGACCAAGTTGTTGAAAACAAAGAAAATGTGTAGTATTAGACAAAAAAGAAGATGTGAAATCCATTTACCATCTATCATCAGGTAATTTTTTGATGGCCAAGTAAGGAGACGTATCTTTATCATGTAGTGACTCTAGTGGGAGGAGAGGTTGCTTTTGTAATGAAATCCATTGTCCATTATGAATCCTCAAAGGGTATTGGACAATTTAAAGAGGAGAGCTTAACTATGGGTAGTTGAGCTCCTACTAATCCTAATTGACATATCCCACATGGGTTATTTCACCTCCTACCACCCTACTTGTATAAACAAGTTGTCTTTCAAACTTCACTTCATTAAAGTGACTAGGATGTTCAAAAGGAATTGCCAAATGTCTTGAAATCTTTTGGATATAATGTTGAATGTATAAAACTTAAATTTTAATTTGCGGAACCTACTTTGGGAACTTTAATTAATTATTCGGCAACAATGTGTTGATCCTGACCCAAAGGTATGGTATTCAAATTGAAGTTGCAAAGCTCAATGCCTATTTCTAGTGCAATTCATTTTAAGATGGCCGCAAGATTCATTATCAACTTTTGAAAAAATGGCAATTTTGCCAAATGGCAAATAAGAAAGCATACCAAATACAAAAGTCTTAAGATAGGTTTTGTAGAAAACAAGTTTGAAATAGATGCCATTCTAGAGGATAAAACATTATTAATTTTTAAATGCATGGAAATTTTGAATCTACACGTTTTTTTATCTAGTTTTAGCATCTACCAATCTTTACTTTCAAAAAGAATTAAATATCTAACAAAGATGTATTTGTTGACCTTGCCTACACTTACAATGTGTGAAGACTATATCCCGAACTATATTAAGTGACTAAGGGCATCTTCAATAAACTATGGAATTTGTCCTACAAAAAATAACTTTTCATTGTTTCATAATTAGAACTTGAAATTTCTGTCATTGGAAGTACAATTAAAAGTCCCTTGACTAGGTATATGAAAACTCAAATTTAGAGATTCCTAGGATATAGAAAATAAACCACTTCAAAAGCTAACCAAAAGACAAAAATTATAGTGGTCTTGGCAAATAACAATTACCAATGCATATTTCATTCCACTTTGCACCCAACTTCACTCCAAATTTGGGTTAACTTTTTATTTGTGCCTAATTTCATTTTTGTTTTTTAGCTAGCTTTGCAGTGGTTTCATTTTCTTCGACCAATGTCTAAATTTGGGTTTTCTTGTACCTTTTCAGAGGACTTTTCCAATGTCAGGGATAGAAATTTGAAGTTCTAATTAATTGCAAAGCATTGAAAAGTTAGAGCTGTATTTGGCGGAGCAGTTACACCGGACTACTATCGAGGACCGACGCCCTACACAGCAATTCGAAGAGATGTCCACATGGGAAGTTCGTCATAAATTTTATAATATCTAACGGCAAAAGCTACTGTAGCTCAAAGTCACACAGTCCCTACCTGGAATATTTTCTAATAAATGTCGAAGGATTCTTTCGAAGTGCTGATTCACATTGCCAGTTATAGAAATGATGAGGCGACACACCCTACAAATACTACTTGACTCAATACTGAAGGATTCAGGACCACATTGTCCTGCCAGCAATCAGCAATATCTGCAGATGTCGAGAGGTGACAACTGATCGATGCATTCGGTGTCAAAAAGCAGGGTACGTAAGTTAAGTTATGGACAGCCATTCCAGTGACCAGTGGCGGAGTGGCCACTGACTGCATGTGTAACAAGCTGGTAAGCTTAACTTTACAATCTCCTTGCTAAATTTGTAATCACTTAAGTTAACTTACGGTGACGTTACCAGCGGTCGTTACTCCGTCCTCTTTTTTGCTTCTTTCTTTGAGTAGACCGAAGAAGATTTATTGAATCAAGTTGTCAACTTCTCTCTTACTTTTTGGTCCAGAGTCCAGACGTACAGACAACCAGATGTCCTGCACCAACGTACTCCGTGCAGAACTCTGCACAATAAGCCACTGTTCTGTTGACTGTAAGTTCTGATGTGCATTTCATTTTCCAATTCTCAATCAGTGATCGAAAGTGGAGTACAACTTCAGTTTGCTGCCGAATGACGGAAGCTCGTGACTGACCACAACATCTGTCCCCAAATCACTCATGCGGTGCTGGCGGTGCTGGCGGTGCTGCAGCTAGCTAGCAGCGACTCAGCGAGGTGATCTGTTTGGCCACCGTCAATTGCGAGAAAACTAATGCACGAGAAACTGAAGCACCACTCACAACTAGAAAAGATTTTGTACGTTTTGGCTGAATGGCAAGACTGCTCCAGACAGTTCCTTTCCTGAAAAGCTCTGGACGTCTGGACATTGCATTCTGCATGCAGGAAGGGACTTCGATTCATGTCGGTCAGGAAATGATTATTTTGGCAAGGGTTGCGTGGCTGGGGGGCATGAGTAATCGAAATACTAGAGGCGTGAGTGCAGAGACGTCAGCCTACGGCCCTTGAACCTAGTTGTAGGTATGTACTTACAAACATTTGAAGGTGTTTATAACATTTATTTATAATAATTTAGGTTCACTATAATATGAAAAGAGTCGATAACATAGGTACACTATAACATAAAAAGAGTCTGCCATAACATATACACTTTTGATCATAGAAGGAGTCTATAATATAGACTTATGGGCTCATGGATCCATAAGCTCATAGATTCTATGCTTACATGCTAGCACTTCCCATAAGTAATTATCACATTAGTTTTAGACACTAAGGTAACAACACCTAAAATTGGAGACATTTTTCATTCTCCAACACCTAAAAACTTGACTTGGAACTGTGAACACTATCAAGACTCTAAACCACTACCACTTTTCAGAAGCAACTGAATTGGAGGGAAGGGAGGTGGAGGATTGTTTTGAAGCACCCCATGAAAGGTGAGACAATTTGGGCTTCAAAGGTGTCCATTTCAAGATCAAGTGGTCATTGAAAAATTAATTGAAAAATTTGGGTAATTCCTATGAAGTCAATTTTGAAAATTTGACACAAGGTGTAGATGTGTTTCCCCTTTTTTGAGATGTAATTTTTTTTTTCTCATTAGATGCCCAAACCAAAAGTTGTATTGGTCAAATTTTTGGGGTAGCTTAGGCAACTCATGAAAATATCATCCTTTACTTTTAAAACTTTGCAAACATGTAACTAACATAATCTAGGATGCTATTGTCAAACAGTAAACATCAATGTAGAACAAAAATCTCACTCTAGGAGGAGTTAACTCCTAAATGCCCAAGCCTTTCCAACTGTATTTTGACTAGGAAAAAAATAGCATGGGCTTGTAGTTATTTCTAATGAAGCAAATAGTTTGTTTTTCAAAATCTAACCATGTGGATGTTTAAAGAGCTACTTATTAGTATGTACACCAATTTTGAGTGCGAAATTGCATAGAAGTTGTAAGATTATAACAAGAGAAATATAAATTTTTTATTTTCAATATGCTACCTCTTTCCACAATGTTTCAAAAATTTGCATATAAGAGTTTTAGGGATTGGAGGTAATAGGACCAATTAAAATTTGTATTAACACACTAAAATGAACTACCCTAAACATTAAGTTCAAATGAAGAGCTATCAAACTCATTACATAATCCACCTTGCAATTGTTGAAATGCAAATATTTTTAAAAATAGAAATTGCAAATAACTCCAAATCAACATTTCATGTTTAAACTTTCAATGGTGAAAATTATGAAACACTTTATTCTTTCTATTGGGACCATTTTCAAAGAAAATAGATATTAAGTACAATTGTTTAGATCTCAAATCAAGTGAAATTAGCAAGCTTTACTCAAAGACAAGAAATCAAGTAAAATATGCAATCTTTACTCTTCCACTAAGGTACATAATGCCTTTGAGGACCTCTATAAAATCAAAGATTAACCTTTGAAATTGCCTATGAAATTTTTTTAATCGATCAAAGGAATTTAATTGCCCATTCCAAAAGGAGCATGAAATTTCATATTGACCATGTATGGTTGGTTGCGTAGTTAGGGGTTAAAGTTTGCGGACCTTTGGGTTAGATAAAAAAAGGTCTACTTCAAATGCCATAATCTTGAAATTTTTACAATAAAATATTATGAATTTTTTTTCCATAGATTCTTGGTAGTCTCTAGTACACATTGTACATGTGAATTTAAAAAGAAATATTCCAATTACTTTATTATTGCCCTAAAAAGTTGTAGTTCTTCACAAATTTTGCTTGAAATGTACCTCCATCATTTAGGTGTTTGGTTTTCAAAGAATCTTCATAAATACTTATCCATTATTCAACATGTGAAACTCTTCATGTCATTCTCTATGTTTTATGAGATGCATCAATTAATTTAGGTACAACCTATCAATTGTGAATCACAATTTGATCTTGTGATTTTTGTATTGGAAATTTTGATAAATCTTTTGAACAGTGGCTTTGAGGTTGCCCATGGCTTTGAGTGAGGTGGATACTCATCATTGATTGGTCATTTAAACAAGCTACATGATGCCCATGTAAGAAAGATTCTTCAATTCAAGTTTGAACAACCCTTGAAGGACCTTAAATGTCCTTATAAGGTTAATATAGGCTATACCATGTTTTCAACTTTGAAAATTTGTAAAATATTACTAGATTGTCAAAAAAATAAAAACCTTTTGGATTGCATTTCTCTTGAGTTTGCTAATAATGTCCTTAATTTTTTTTGGTTAGTCAAACTTTGAGGGAGTAGGACTAGAAAAGGACCTTGTGACACTTATAGGGAATTGTTAGGGAGTTATACTATGAATGTTGGGGGGTGGGGGAGAATTTGAATTTTTCTATTATGTAAGGAAAACTACAAAGAAATAGTTCCTAATTTGGAGTCGTTACCGGCTTTAGAATATCATGACCTCTACTAAATAATTCATTTTTATTTATTCCAAATTTGTATTGTTTTTTGTGTTGTTTGTGACGTAATTGTTTTGAAGTAAAGCACCAAAATCTACCTTTCTAAAGAATATCCAAAGCACTAATCTAAAAGATAAACAAATTTTTCAAAGAATCATTGATCCAACTGCTGAAGTGAAAGATAATAAATTTTATTTTTAAAAAATCATATATCAACAACAATAACTCTTACAAAATTTCTGTCATAGATTCAAATAGAACATTCCTTTTGTCTTTCCATTTTTTTAAGCTTCTTTAATGAGCATTTCTTGGATGAAATGTTCTTCTGAACTTAACAATCATCATCTCTTTGGTGGATGGTTGAATATTTTTGGATTAAATTTTATTATTATGTGGGTGACATGAAGTAACAATCTATAACAAAGAATTTTTTTTTGGGGTGTGTGTGAGTTGTGAACTTAACCAGAAATGAAACAAATGATAATTGTTTGCATTAGCAGAAGAGTTAGTGTTGTTTCTATACTATGGATCTACTATATATTTTGCTACCATTGATGACTAATAAAAAAAAATCTAAAATCTAAAATCTTTGCACTTTTCATTTTTTTTTAATTAGTAGATTTTTTAATTTTTAGTTTTTAGACATATAATTTAAAAATGTAGAAATTTGTAGTTTGTAAAATAATCAAATCATTCAATCATCAAATTTTAATATCAAGATATGTCAATTTATAATGTTTTAGATTTTAAAAATTTTAATACTTTTAGAGATTACATTAATTAAAGTAAAATATTCTTTACTAGTGAAATTTGAACATTTGAACAAGCTTTTTAGTAGAAATAGTTTCTAAGGATTTGGACTAGCTTGTCTAGTTATTTACTGAACCACTCAAATTTGAAAATTTTGAAATTCACCTTGTACCATCCATGATGTGACACATGTAATCTTTTGTAATAGCACTTGATTAACATGATTGAATTGGTAGAAGGTAAACTTTGATTGCATAGATTGCATGGTAATAGTGTAGGTCTACAAATAACATTGCAAAACATTTACTTGTTAGTTTTATTTTCCAAAACAAAGAAAAGACTTGATTTATCATCTCCCTAGGGCCAAATAACACATCTTGGTTTTAGGTCATTTTTTAAAGAGAAATGTAAATAATTTACATATGAATTGTATAGTTACTTGTTTTTTGTTAGAGTGATTTGTATAGAAACACATTGATATTGTCAATATTTTGAGAAAAAACAAACAAATAGTTGATAATTTTTAAGGTTCCAAATATCCTTACATAAAATTATATTCTATCTAAAGTTTGTCATATTAAGATGTAGTAGTCTAATAGGTAAAAAAAAATCCAAAATGTGATTTTAAAAATTCATATCACAACTGAGTTTCTATATTGGTGGCTTATAAAGTGCAAGTAGTGGCGTGGATGGTGAGTTTGAATACACAATCACTCACATATGCTCAATAGACTACCCTATGTGCCATCCTGAGCCAATTTTCTAGATCCATGGGAGATCCATGTCACTAAAATATAGGTGGTCAATTTTTACAATACTATGGAATGTACTTGTAAAAAATTCAGGAATATTTTCATGAATAATTTATTAGGAACATTGACTAACTTAAATAGAGGACATGAGATGTTTAACCATGTTTGTATCCATAAGTTTAGAACTTTGTATCCATATGTGTAAAATGTATATACTTATGTATCCATATGTATACACATTGAGGGGTGTGAACTTTTGGAGGATTTTATGACACAAAATTCTTAGAGAATGTTGTGTTGCTAATTTTGAGTACATAGTTGGTAGCTTAACCCCTAAAGGTTTTTGACTATGTTTTTACCAAAAACGCTCCCAAATTGCCATTTCTATTACAAATACCAAATCTTAGAAAAAAAGCATTTTTGGACACATGTAACTATGGACCTTATAGTAAGCTAGTATGAAAAGATGTGGAAAAAATTTCAGAAATTTCTACCATTGCAAGACATTAGCATTTGAATTGACAAAATTCTTTTTTTTTGGCATTGCAAAAAAACAAGCAACCACACTTCACAAGGTCACATATGTTTGCAAAAATTCCAAGATGATGGTGCTTCTTTGGATTCCTTCTTCAAGGCAAGTTGGCTACATGCTTGAAAAAATTTAGATCATTTGAATTTGTACAACATATAGGAAAAAAATAGTAAGTAGAGAGAAATAGAGAATGATTTCAAATACAAAATTGTTAAGAATTTAGTTATGGAATTGAAAAATGCCAATCCCAATGGTTATTATGTTGTAATAAACAATCTATATCCTATGATTTTACTTTTTTTCAAAAATATTGAAAATTGACTTAAATAAAGGACTTCAAACTTTATCTTACAATAGAGAATCCATAACTGCCTTCAAACTAAAACTCCTCATAACTTTCATCTCATTCATCAAAATAGAATGATTCAAAGCTTTCCACATATACATAAATCTAGAAAACTAATTTCAAATTTTTTTTTCTCTTAAAAAGTGATTTTTTGAGCTGCCTTCAAAGTTTAAAAAAATACATATGGTGCAATAACGTTTTAACTACTAAAAATATCCTAAAAAAATTGAAGGAATTATTGTTTTGAAAGCATAATTTTAGAATATATTGAAACATGGTAGACTCATTTTTTTCAAAATTTTCCACTCAAAACTTTAAATAGTTAAGTTAATATTTTGTTCTCACAACCTGCTTGTGATTTGAAGCCTCTAATTAAAATTTATGGGACAAAATGATACCTGAATCCAAAGTAATACTTAAAATTTTAAAAGGCAACCTACTTTTGGGCCTTCCTTTGTCATAGATTCATTGAAATTGAGATAAATTATGTATTGGTATGAAAGCATAAGCCAAAATATGAAAAAAATTCAAAATATGATTCAAGCGTTAAATGATTAAAGGTTAACATGGATATGAAATATATATAATGATTTTCATTATTTTTCATTATTTTTCACATGCTTATGTAATGAATTTTTTGTGAATGATGGATAAGCTCCTAATTTCCATGTATATTTCCAAGAAAAATTCGAATTTTTTTTAATATTATTTTGGTGATATCCTTTTTTCTGTATAAAGGTGCACATTTTCAATAAAATTTTATAACTTTTGGACTTGAAATCCAATTTTCATGTTTTTTTCAAGGTATTTCCATATACTATTGTCTTGATTTCCGAATGAGGTTTTAATTATTGAAACTTCCTTACAAGTTACTTTTGTCAAAGTAAAGTCTTGATTGAGAATTATAAAGTTCTGAATTTGTAAAAGACTATGGTCAAACTTTTTTTAGGAGCTCAATTTAACCTCTCAATCATATTATAATTTCAATTATAGAATATTTTTTGCTATTTGAAACTATATCTTTTCTATCAATTTGAATTATTTTTATTAATTTTATAATAAAATATACTCCCTCCTTCCCATAATAATCTTCTTGTTGGCTTTAATTTTTTATCCTAGAATAATCTTCTTGTTGCACTTGTGACGTATTACGTTGGTCAGATTCCGCTTTTAATTGCTCTTGAGGACCAACAAAACAACTCCAAACAATAGTTTTCTCTCTATCCATGTAATCTCCAATCCAAAGACAAATGAAATGATTGAAAGGGGTCATTTGAAATTGTTTGTTTTTACTTTTTGCACCTCTTTGAGTATTGCACAATTGAAGGAGATGAAGTTTTGGAAGGCAAAACAAAGGTTCACACATGGTCTTAGGCCCACACTAAATGCCCATAAAATGATGGCCTCACACTCAACAATTAAAAGTCCAATGCTGCTATAATGTAGATTTTGCCTACTCGACAAAACCTAGGGAAATATAGTATAGGGGGGTAATTCTTAAGGAAAGGTCAATAAGTTTAAAGTTTGTGTGACTAAAGTCACTTGTTTTCGTATTTTGAATATTTATCTATTTGGTTTTACGTTTTGTTTTAGAGTTTTAACAAAGAAACCCACACTCTTAGTCAAATAGTCTCAGTCCATTCCAAATGCTATTTATAATAGACTCCATGTATGCGGTCCCAGTCCTATATAGTATATTTTTGGAGCGTGGCAAATCCTTTGGTCAATTCCTCAGGTCAATTCCTCAGGTTTGATCAATTTGTCTTGACAATGCATGCACTATCAACGTAATCAAATGCACCAAGGTATATATTTGAAATACAATAAACTTTTAGGGAAATTACTTTAATTCTTCTTTATTTTCCCTCTTCTAATCCGTAATATATTATTAACCTAATTGCTAATTTAATATGCAAATATCAAATCCATATTTTCTATCCATTTGTTCAGTATGTAGAGTATGAGAAGTTTAGAATTTCATTCCTCATTTAGTCAATTTATTCTTCATGTCAGCCCCATAGCTTTAGCTTTTCCAATCGATTTGTCTTTAGCTTTATCCAAACTCCAATTATATCAATTTGTCAAGACTTTAGACCATTAACCATACAACTATTGGACTGGTACTTCTAGTACCTAAGACCATGCTTCTCTGTCTACTGACCACTGTTCAGTCAATTAGCCCACAACCCCAGGCTACACTATCTATTTGATAGTGATGGACTTGCAACTTGACCAACTGGTCGTAACTCAGGACTAAACTAAATTGACTCCGAATTGTTTTATGTGGAATTCGACATGCTGGGACTATTTTATAAATAAATTCATATTCGAACAACTCCTAATTCTATCCAAACACATATAAGTAATTTAACACAAGATCACAATCTACAAATTAGTATTGTCGCTAGTTCACATTTGAATTTACACAATTTGATTATCTCATCAAATTGACATATACACACAATACACAATTTACACAATTTGACCGCTCAGAAATTAGTCCACAATTACTATTTGACTTGGCTCCAGTACTTATTCTCACAACTTAACAATATAATTACTCACCAACTAGAAACTCCACACAATTTCAGAATACACTCACACAATTGAGCTAACTGCTCAAAGACAATTAGAATAATTTTCAATATATATTAATTCATATAAGTTTCGGCAAGTAGTACAATACTAGATAATTCGACACGCTAAGTACTGGTGCTCTTCACTAGAGGGAGGGAGAGAAATACACTTGTTCCGTCACCCCATTTAGGGATCTTTCGTTCGATTCGAGGCAATACACTGTAACAACGTATATTCTCAACACGTATATTCTTACACAGCAAGTCCAGTCAGTTCATTAAAGGCACAGTTGCAGGGTATCATACAATGTTATCAAGCACCGTAAAGTTTTCCAAGAACCGGAGGGTATGTGGGACTCTGTTTTAACATTGAAAAAACTTTTATCATCAGCTTAGAGTCAGCCAAGGGATGGATACACAAAGTTATTGAGATGATACACAAACCTTGATAGAGCTAAAAGCATCTAGGTTCGTACGGGAGGGAGGGTGGGTTCAGTATTGCATTTGCCATGCAATCTACACCAAGCACCATTTTGTGTTTGGCGAGTAATAACAGCATAGAGTCACTGGTGACTACTGATGGCATGGAGTCTGCTTAGAGTGTCCAGCACTTGTCATGGAGCTGTAGAGCTACAAGAGACCTATCTTGATGCAAGAAACCAAATCTTGGACCCTGTAGTGGTATGTATGATCAACGACAGATCCACAGCTACGAGTTGAATGAGTATGATGAAGATCAATCCACAAGTTCAGAGCGTGGTTCTAAGTTGAGGATGTTCCACCTCATCTGCACCCATGGAAAAGACGAACATGAAGTTAGTGCTAATCCGCATGCGAGGTGTCTACAACAGAACGTCACGTTGTTATCCGAATCGCAATTTAGGACAACGCAAAGACACTCATGTAATGCGAACCACCACAGGTCACTCAGCAGCTACTAAGTAATCTGCAGGGCGAAACAAACGAACGAGGACGTCAAAAATCTATAGTCTACTCTCAAATGATATAGCACATCGAACACGGAACCTGAGACATCGTGACGTTGGGGGATTCACACGGGAATGCCCAGGCACAAAAATCCACAACCACACGAAGATCGGCACTTAGCAGTAGCAGCTTTGTCGGATGTCGCAGGAGAAGCAAGAAAGCTACAATTGCAACGTTCATCTTAGTGCCTGTTGGGCAATTCATGGCGGGACAGCATGCGGCTGGCTCATGATGAAAAAACATGCTCTATGTATTATCCGGACGGTACGTGGGCTGGGTAGCCTTCACAAAGTCTGCGCTCCGGGTATGGTATCTATCCAAGACAAGAAACCGGATCCGGACTTATGTTGCGGTGGGCGGCTGTGTGAGCTACTGGTGCGTCAACCAACAGTGCTTCAGCCATGGTAAAGTATCAGCTCTGTGTGTATCATATGATCTACGATTCCAGGCGGATATCGTGTGGTGTGGCAAGGTATCAGGTAATACGTTGCTCGGGTATCACGGCAAGGATCAGACAGATTTAATCCGAGTCGTATGAGTAAGGAAGAGAGAGAGAGAGAGAGAGAGAGAGAGAGAGAGAGAGAGAGAGAGAGCAAATAGACATTTGGACTTATAGTCCTAAAAGAAAAATTTGACAAAGAGTGTGATTGTTCATTGGAAATGTATCTTCATCTATTCGACCTGCTTTGAATCCTAGCCTATTAGACCTATTCAAATCTATTCATGTGTCTTTTGTATTTATCTACAAAATCTCTGGCCACTTCACATTCTATAAAAGGAAATAGGCTATTTGTTCACTCTATCTACACCTGCAAGGCCAACTAGACAAAATAAAATAAAACTATGGGAACTACAGTTGCTCTTTAAAAATGTCCAAAAAACTTCACTTTTCAATACTCCAAAATTGAACTTTGAAAAGAGCTCCTAAACTCAAAGTTTCTAGGATGCTAAGAATGCACCAAACTCTACTTATAGCACAAAATGGATCTTAAAAATGTTATTTTTAGCCTTAATTTGGAACATTTTGTCCAATAAGAAGATCATTTTGGGATGGAGGTAGTAATCATTACAATTTTAAACTAATCAGTGAAAGTAAAATAGAAAATGTAACAAAAATATTTCAATTACTTTGAAATTTTTCCAAGAGATAGAAGTAGTCATGAAGGATGGTTTGAAACTTTTTCAAGTAATTTTTTCCCTTTCTTCATCCTGTATAGTCTTAGTGATGACCTTCATTCATTACCAAGATAAATTTGGCTTTTATAAAATTCATTGATAATTTTCATACTTCAATAAAAAAATTCCATAGATGTTGATGTTTTAGAATTCTTGGTGGAAAAATGAAATTTTTGTAATTTTAAAAGTACAATATGTATATAGAATCATATCAATTAGAATGTATATGGAAAAATTTCGATTTTCAATTTAAAATAAAAATTAGAAGGAAAAATCATATTTTAATTTAAACTTATAAATCATTTTTAATGTAGAAAATATGAATGAAATATATACCCAAACCTTTAGGCTTACGTCATTGGAGGCCTCTTGGTTTGTAAAAACACTTGTTGTGCTTGGGCTCCTTTACAAACATGGAAGCTTGGCCTCAAACAAGCAACAATTCTTTGAGAGTCTCTATCCCAATAGCACTAGTAGATTTCAAGTATAGTAGCTCAAGAACCAATACATAATTTGTGACTAAAGTGCCCATATCACTAGCTATTGTAGTCATTTAATTTTTTCTACTTCTCCATTTTATTGGAAGTAGTGTAGAGTCTCCCCTCTAACAAGAATATATTCTCTTGGAGTCACTTGCATTTGCCTTTTCAGGTTTCAGGTTTACATATATGACCCTAGCTACTGTAGATGAATAGACTCTTAATTTACACCAACTTCATGAAAAGTCAGCCTTAAATTTTCTTATTTCTCATTTCTCATTTCTCATTGTCTCATGTTCACCCAGAATCATCACTTGAAATGAATGCCCTCTGCACATTTCAGTGATGAACTCGGCGGACTCGTTCTTGCGAACAAAACCCAGTATGGCCTGCAAGGGAGGGGGCGTCGGTATTTGTTTGGCGAGGGTTTTAGGGTTTTGGTGTCTCTTCCGTTGCAGCGACCCGTCCCGCTCGCTCTCATCAGCCGAAGCATCAATCGTCTCCGACGATCGCTCTGTAGCACAGCTTCGTGATTCCTTTAACATTGCCGTGGATGCGAATCTCGCGCTTTCAGAGAAATTTTCTGGACCTGGACCTTCAATTCAGTCGAGTAGGATCTTCCATGTTGAGCTCTCGTCTCCTTTCAGCTCGGGACCATGGCGGCCAAAACTAATCGCGAAAAGGAGAAACCGACGAAGAAGCCTTCTTCCAAGAGCGATCCAGGCACCCATTCCGACACCAGCTCTGGCGTGAGCTCTTCCAAAGGCGGGGACGAATTCGCCCGCGCAGTCGCCAACACCGCCGTTTCCCAGGTTTGCGAAGGCCTAGGGTTTCACGCCATTCAGCGGACGGCTGTGGAGACTCTCGCCGACATCGCGCTCCGTTACCTGAGCGACCTCGGCAAGGCCGCTCACTTCTACGCGAATTTAGCTGGTCGGACGCAATGCAACGCCTTCGACGTGATTCTAGCCTTGGAAGACATGGGTCCCGGCGCCTCCGTGGACACGTCGAATCGGTGTCTTGCGAATTCGAGCGCGCTTCGGGATGTGATGCGCTACGTGGAATTTGCGGAGGAGATTCCGTTCGCGAGGCCTGTGCCGAAGTTTCCTGTTAATAAGATACGAACGCCTCCTCCAACATTCGCGCAGCTAGGAGAACTGCCGCCATTTCCACACATTCCACCGTGGTTGCCTGCGTTTCCTGATCCGCATACGTACCAGTCCACTCCAGTTTGGGTGGACAGGAAGAGCGATCCAAGGATGGATAAGTTGGAGCTCGCAAGGCAACGGCGGAAGGCGGAGCGGTCGCTATTCTCCTTGCACCTTCGGTTGTCGTCTGCGGGAGGGGAGGCACCCGAACCTGCCCGCGTGCTTCCGAAAATTGCAGGGGCCTTGACGAATGGGGGCGATGTGCAAGCTCCGACGAAGCATCAGTGGCCGTTGAAAGAGCAACAAGAAGTGAAGGGCGCGTCGGAAGCGCAAGGGACGAAGGGGAAGGGAAAACGACCTAATGTGCAGAATCCGTTTCTGGCCCCGCCATTACAAGCGGGAGAAAAAGAAGTCAGCACTGTAACTCTGACAGGTATGTTCAAAATTGTGCCTCGTGTTTAGAATCATAAATCCTTGGGTCTGTAGGGGTTAAACCAATTTCAAGCATTACCTCGACACTCAAGGGAGCATTCACAGGGGCTTGCGGTCTCCCAGAAAAGGATGAGGCACAGATATCTCTTTGACCTTAGAGCATAACCACAACCGAGTTAGATTCTGTATTCAGACTGGCAGAGCGAGCATAAGCAGAATTCTTAAGAGGAAGGAAAGGATGCAATAACTGGCTAGTTTGTAGTACAGAGAATTCGGAGGAGGAGGAACATAGCGCACTGTAGGGTTTCTTCCTCCGCAAATGAAGACCTTAATCCCAGATTCTGGGTGTTCTTTTAAGACCTCTTTTAAAACTTTTTTCCAAAATCACGAACTCTCGGAGTGGAGCGAGAGGGTTTGGGATGTGGCTTGAATAGCAACTAGTTGTCCTGCTTAGGGTCTAATTGAAAAGTCATGAAAAGGATTCCCTAGGACCTATAGTTTTTATAAATACACTAGGGTGTTTTATACAAAGGATAGGACTTTGTTTTCTTCAATATTTTAAGTAACGTCGGTTGCACCGTGGGTCCACGCTACTACTCCTGTCCGTATTAATTAACTCTGGGACGTGGGTATTTTTCTTTATACAAAGCATTGACAGTTTTATTAATTTTGTGATCTGTAGGAAGAAACTTTGACAAAAGTGCTGGGAGACAAGAGGTGAATGGACAGGTCGCTTTTCCTTCTGTTTTGGAGGCGTTTGCTCCTATATTGGACAGTGCCAAGGGTAGTGTCCGAGAGAACGCTGAATCAGCAATTGGAAGCCCAAGAGAACAGCTGGGCAGTGCCATACCTGAAGCCAAAGAGAGGATGCCAGTTTCCCTGAAGTTCGATTTTGGGAAGAAGGCACGTGCGAAGGCCATAGCTGCTCAGATGAGTTTGGGAAGGAGCCCTTCTCCCCCTCCCCCTCCGCCTTCGAAACGAGGAAAGGCAGGTGGTTCCGCAGGCAAGGAGGAAGAGAAAGATGAGAAAAGGAAGCGGGCTGAGCAGATCTTAGCTCAAGCAATGGATGAAACTGAAGACAATGCAACTCAGACGTGATAGAATTGGCCCAGTTTACACTCAGGATTTGACTTCTGTTCCATCTAAAGCCAGCAAATTTGATGCAACTGTTTATGTTGCTTGGAGCAGATGCTCTTGGAGGGAGAGGTGAGTGTCTTTGGTAAGGAGAACTTCAGCCATGGAATTTATTCCGCCATGTCCATTATCCTTCCAATATTCCAGGATTTTTTCAAGGCTTGACACAACTGATGGCAGCTCCCTAGTTCTCATCTTGTACTTTGTTAGGGATTTTTTTCCCAGTAGTGATCTTGCCAGAGGATTAGAAAGAGAGATGCTGCAGGGTCCCTCCAACTGGAGACTAGGAGCTGCTCTGATCGGCTCTCGTAAGTAACACTCCCGTCACATGCATATTCGATTGGACAGCTTGTACATCTAGACTAATTGCGGTCCTCTGCATATTCAAGTCCTTATTGATCAACGTGACACCTAATCGATGAGTGTTTTACTGAACCTGAATTGTACGGGACACTGATACATATGTTCCTCTGAAAAAAGATTCTTTGAAAGAGATGCAAGTCTCTCGCGACCTCTCAATTGTGACGATAGCCTGGGAATAACGTGTTGATGCCCTACTGTCTTCATTTCTGTTTAAGTAAGTAATTAATAGTACCATGTGGCGATTCCGAGTGCTTGTATGACGTGGCAGTATTTGTGGTGTTTGTTCGTTCCAAGCAACGGTTTCGTTGCTTGCTTTGTCAGTTGAATTGTCATGTGAACTGGATCAGTACCCAATCCTATGCCACGTTCAATCCGTCATCGTAACTGCTCCCTTTGCAGGCTGTTTTGCTCCTATTTAGTGATTTCTTGTTGAGGGACCTTCGTGTGAAGTCATCAAGAGTTGCACATTACCAAGCTCCATGACAACCGGAGTGCAACGCAAGCGCCTTGTCGACAACTCTGCTAAATTTAATGCTCTCCCCTGCTTCCTCAATCGACTCACTAATCCCCCAAGTAAGCTCATCATCTCTTCCTGATCCTCTGGAGCGTTTACCTCTTCTGATGATTATCAGCATTGTCCTCCTGAACTCAGGCTTCACAATGTGGGGACATATTCTTGCAAGATTCCTTCCTGTCTCTCAATGGGACCGAGTAATTCATGCTATTGAAAATTGGAATGATAATCATGGAATAGGATAATGATCAACGTCTTTCCCGAAGCACCCACCCTTCAACTGCAACTGCAAGATTCTCATTTTTCTTTTCATTTTGAGCCCGGGTGATTTCTGATCCTCAAATTCTTTGTCGAAGATCTGGCCCTAGTATTCAAGCCTCGTTTGAGAGGTGTATCTTATTATATATTCCAAGTTTTGCACCCAAATCATTAAATATCATGATGTGGAATAAGAACAAGAAGCAAGACCCAATTCACTTTGTTTTGGAGACGAATAGTTATGAGATAAAGAAACCTCAAATCAAACAAACTATTAATTTTCAGCAGTCTGAAAGAGAGATTGTTCTTCTTTCTTTTGCAAGTTTGGAAGACATCAAACCTTTCAAGAAGCATTTTTAAAGAGTCAATTGCATTCTAGGGATTGAGAAAATCAAAAGTGATTCTTATCAATGTCATTAAATTTTGGTGTGGGATCTTATCAAATAGGCTCTTAATTCACATTGGTCTCAAAAAGATAACATTCTTTGTTCTACTTTCAAGTGCAAAGAAAATTAAACCTCTAGATAAATATCTTGGAAGATTAGTAGAAGATTTGTTTGAAAACATGCTTACCAATCAATCTTGAAGAATTTTACTTGAGTCAAAGAAGTGTCATAACCTTGTATACTATTGAACTCTATGGATTTATTGAACCATCTTTTTTGAGTGAAGGAAGTATAGCCACTTCATCCCTTGGAAGGCACATTCTCCCAAAAGTGTCACAACCTTGTACACTATTGAACTCTATGGAATATATTGAACCATCTTTTTTGAGGGAAGGAAGTGTAGCCACCTCATCCCCTTGAAGGTACATTCTTTTGAAATATCTTTTTTTTCTTAGGTCTAAATATCACGGCGGTGGAAATGGGATGCAAATTGGAAGTTCTTCATGTAATGAATGAGTGAGGGTTGATTTTAGGTGAAGATGCTAGGATTGGCAGCAGAGCAGGCAAGCTCAAGGAGCCAAAGCTATGGAACTAGGCCAAAAACATGCCCAGCTGCCTTTACCAAAACACCCTGGACACCCATAACTACTCCTAGAACAATTCATCCCACCACGCCTCGACTTTCTAGAACTCTTCCACGAACTCCACTTCCTAATACCATAGATCCTATCTCCAAGGAAGTCAAGTATGGAGACCCCAATCATAGGCAATGTGCTCCTATGTATCGACCTACCTCAGCATATCTTCCACGTGACAATTACTCCAAATATAATGACAAAACACACACTTCTGCAAAAACTATTCGGTATACTAGTGGCATGATTTGGGCTGTGAGTACTTCTACTTTGATTTAGTACTTCTATTGTGATTCATTTGTGAGACTTGAAAATTGCATAATATGATTAATCAATAAAATTGGGGTGTCTTTGATGAACAATGAAGATGTTGCAAGCATTTAGTATAAGTTTGATGGATTGATATAAGTGAAATTTTTTAATAGCTCATATATATGCAAAATGTTGTTGATGTAGATACCACATCCTCTAATGCCAACAGGATATAAACTTCCAAGAGCCTACCTCAAATTTGATGACCTCACGTAATTACATTCATCTAATTTTATATTTTTTAGAAGTATTAGATAGTATAATACTTTGGAGATTTATCATGTAGAAGGTAAGTTTGATGACCCCACATAATTATATTCATCTAATTTTATGTTTTTTAGAAGTATTAATCAATATAATGGTTTGGAGATTTATTATGTAGAAGTAAGTTAAACTTGATTTAGACCACTTAGATTCCTCCCTATTTATAGAGAGCCTTCTTAAAATCACCAAATTGTAGTTATTTGCATGATGCTTTTATCAATACATTTGAGTAGTTCTGTTGAGTTTGATAAGGAGGTTCTATGTATGATTGATGCATATAATTTCTACCTCCTTCTTGCATATTTCAATATGATTGATTTTAAAAAGGCATTGAAATTTCTAATCTTACTGAAACCTTATTCAATGCAAACCAATATGACCAGTACAATATAAGTTAATAATCTAAATCCATCACTTTGATTTTATCTTTTTTTGAATTTTATATGCATTGCTTGCTATCATACTACTACTAATATATTAGAGAGCCAATCATGGGGTTTGTATTGGTATAGACAATTGCTTAAAATTTGAGTTCACAAACCCTCATGTCTAAATGTGATATTCAATTTTATTCTTGATATAAAAGATGCAAGCTTACAAGGGGAATAAATGATGATATGACGTTTCTTTTAATTAACATCATAAATTATTTTAAAAGCTAGTTGATCTTAGGCACTAAAGAATAATATTAATGAAGGCCAAGGAGATTGATATTGAAGTGTAGTAAACTCTCCGGGACAAGAAGTACCTTGTTTTTATTGAAATAATCACAGTGCTTTCAAAGTTTACGGTACCTAAAGAATGGGTGAAAATTTGGTCAAGTACATGGATTAATTGAAGACATACTATTTTAAGGAATTATTATTTTTAATGAGTGTGATGAAATTTATGCAGGAGCAAGAACTATTTTGAGAAGAAAGTAAGAAAATTTGGAGAAGAAATGGACTCTCTAAAAAAGAAATTGTGTCCTTATTCACCCATTGCCAATCGAAATCTTAAAAATGAAGTCACTCGGACACCAGTGGGAATACATTCACAAGATTGTAGGAATGCCAGCTACCTCAAGTAATTGACCACATCCCTATAATTTTCTTCATGCATAATGCCAAGGTCAATTTTAAAGGTGATCATGTCATTTTTTTCATTGGCTAGTAAGAAGAAGGTTATCATTTGTAACTTTTCTTTTCATTTGTGAAACTTCATACATTCAACCCTCTCTAATAGCACACATTGTAATTACCTATCTTCAATTTATATTGAAAATTTGATCAACAAATGTACACATATGATTGAAAAACTTTCACTTATCAATTGTAAATACATGTAATAGAAGCCCACTCATCTTGAGAGGTATGCAATTAGGAAGGATTGAATGTGTCATGTGTGTATGTCTTGGTTTAGCAAAATGACCTTGAATTAAATCTAATATCATGTGGAGCTTAGATAATCAAAATCATATAGTTAATTGTATTTTCATCATTGCATTTTTTGCAATTTTATATAATCTTGCTTGAAAACTAAATTTTGATACTAATGAAAATTTGAAACATCTAAATACCTTACACTACATTTAAACCTTATTAATCTAACCTTCCCTAAAATGACATCCTACTATCCCAAAATATGTTGCACAAATTACCATTGATTTTCTTGCCCTTGTCATGCATTCAAACAATCTCAAAATTAATGTGACTATCACCTAAGTACATTTGCTCCCTTAAATCTACCTTTTAGGAGGCTTGGTTTTGGAACCTTACACTAATTTGTAGCACTTGTAGATTCTTAGCCCGAGGCCTAACACTACATTATCTTCAACTTTATATCAATATGCAACTATTGTAGAGTCTCATATTGAGTGTTAACTCTTGATTATGCACATCCCTTAAGATGTAATACCTCTATCCTAAAGAACGTTGGAGATGTGCATAAGTTAGTGGCACTTAAACCACCAAGTATCTAATGCAAACTCCTAATTTTTGCCTCAAAACATACCTAGACTTTACCTAAAACAACCAACTTCATATTGGAAGCTTGACTAGGTAATCCAAATGACTATTCTTGGGTGTTAACTTCACTACTATTGAGGCATCACTTTCTTTTAATTCATTGTATTCCCAAAGATGTTTTTTTCCTATCAAGTCTATGATCAATTATAAGGGCCTACAAGAAGTAACTTTGAAAATTTATAACATATTCTTTGAGCAACATAAAATTCTGATTCTACTTGCGACACCTCTCACTACAATTTGCTTATCTAGTGCAACAACATTTTAGGAGTTGTGGTTACACAGGAGACAATTTAAGGTGTCACTACCTTTAATTTCTTCCTGACAAGTCCTCAAGCCATTGAATTTTGATGCTTAAATCTGCTTACATCATATGATGGGATGATCACTGCAGCTTGGTCAGTGGAAAGCATGGCTATTTCAAGACTCCCAAGACTACGAATCAGTCTTTCTTAAAAAGATTGAAAAACCCAACTGGGTTCAACAATTCAGTCATTTTTGCTGGTTTGTGACCCCCACTCTCTGAGGTTATTGAGTTTCTGGATGTGTGTGCAATTGTGCATAATGTACTCCAATGTGTGACTAAACATGTGATTATTTTTTATTACATTGATATGATGTGAAATTAATTGATCTGTTGTGCAGCTAAATCAAAACTGTATCATAAACTTCAGAGGAGGTTTGATTGATAAGTTATCCTCAATTGAGATTTACAGCCATTTCATTCTGGGACAATTTTCGGGTTTAGATGTGATTCACAGCATTCAATAAATAATGTTGATTGCTGATGCAGTTCAAACCAGAGTAAGCAGCTTCTCTTAGTAACAGTACTTTCACTAGACTTCTGTTTGTCACCTACAATCACCAAACTCAGGCTCCTGTTGCATTTAAAAAAGAAATAAAAAGAAATAGCCCTTCATTTTTCTTGATGAACAAACCGTTAATTGATAAACAAATCTTCATATAGCACAAAAACACATAATTAGAAGGTTGATACAACCAGTACATTACTGTATTAGGGATGTGCACCAATGTTGCATGACAATTGCGTGCAACTGGGCGGTTAATAAACCCAATTAGAGGCTACTACTGCTAGTACCAATAAAGGGTTTTTGTAAGTATGAGTCTTCTGGATCAGTGGATGTATCAAGAATTCGAACTACAATTAGGCATCAAAAACTGTTCTGATGGACATGCAACAATGCAATCAATAATGACTGTCTATCAACACATTATCACTGGACCACTGCATCACTGAAAGCATGCAAGAAAACAAGCTCGTTGGGCATTGAACAAAGAATGTGAAGGACAACATAGGTGTTTTCAGAAGAATTGTTTCAAGATTAAGAGTAACAACCAGAATCGGAAATGCAAGCTGCAAAGTTTGTCGGTCGGCAATATTCAAAATCCACAATTCGGCTCTCTAGAAGCAAGTGGTTTGGAAGACGTAAACACTGTACCCGCAGAGTACCAAGTTTACCTCGGCCACTGTGTAGACATAATGTTTGCTGAAAGGACTTCCAAGTCTTCGTCCTGGCACTCCCGACTCATTTCTTGCATTAGAGACCGCCATGGTCATCCTGATAAGCAGATTCTTCCACACTGTACAAGGGTCTCAGTCTGCAGTATAGAAATTCTAACAATTTGATTGGGAAGCTTGTGTGTCCACCACTGTCATTAGAGTGGACTCTTGATCAGCTTGTGTGTCCATCACTGTCATTGGAGTGGACTCTTGATCAGCTTGTGTGTCCACCACTGTCATTGGAGTGGACTCCTGATCAGCTTGTGTGTCTATGTCCTTCGGGCATGCATTTCCTTCTTCTATGAAATGTGCAGCAGGAGCGGGCTCTTGATCCACTTGTTTGCCAACGTCCTGCTGGCCAGCTTGTCCTCCTTCCACTGAATTCGCAGCAGGAGCAGGGGGACCTCTGCCTCTACCGGTATACAAAGCATCATACCGGTCTATAAAAGATGGGAACTCCCTTAGAACCTTCTCCTTTAGACACTTGTGGTAAGAGAATTCATCCTCACTTCCATCTGTCCTTACCAGCCAGAAGCAGTGAACGTCTGGATAATTTTGACTTTTATCCACCTGTTATACAATTTCCAAAAACTTATAAGATTCCAAATTTGAAGATATACAAATCTGCAGCCTACATTTTCATGTCTTAATTTTGTTGACTTCACTAACTTAATAAATTGAAAACTGATAAAGAAAGTTAGTTTGCTACCTTGATGTAAGCAACTCCACATCCAGTTTTCTCTTTCAAGTTGGGGTGAAAAGCAAGCACTGCCTGAACGGCCTCATCATCTTTGTCAGATAGTCTGCCTCCAATGTCGCTTTTCCTGTAAACACAGCACGTGTCTCCTGATGAGTGGCACTGACACCGGTAGCAAAAATTTGTTGAAGCAAGAGTATTTCTTTAAGCGATAAATTTTGAATAATGAACAAACACAAATCAATACACTTACTGGTTGAACAAAATTCTCCCCATGGATTTCACAAGGTCGTCAATCTCTTTGCATTCTGGCTCAATATCCTGCCTTCTGAATGTGCTTCTCGTGGGGCCCCAATCATTTCCACGACCTCCACGTCCTCGCCCTCTTCCACCGCGACCAGAGGTCCAAGGCCTTTCATTCTCTCTATTCTCTTCACGTCCTCTGAAATGCCTCTCCTGTGAAGGGCTGTCCTCCGCACCGAAGCCATGCCTGTGGTCAGTGTGTTCTGGGCCACTATGTCTAGCCCCCGTCCCGTTTCCTACAACATGATTTGCTGGCAATGCGTCCCAACCATCAGCTGCCGCTTCATTGCCCTGCGAGACTGTAAATGATTCCCAGGCATCCACTTGTGTGGAACCTGAAACCAATTGGCTCCAATCCACGCCGGAATCTGAAAAGCAAACGGTGGAGAAAAGTTAATCCACCTAAGATATCAAACCAGGGATAAAATAATTACATATGCTGGCGATCACAGTACTTGAATTGTGTTTCCATTACAGAGGATTTGTAATCTAAAGCAGATTGAATTGCTACAAACCTGCAGCTGGGTCTGGATCTGGGGATTGAGGACAAGCATTGGGGCCATCCGTATTAGCTTCCCTCCAATTTCCATCACGCTGGGTAGGTGTCCTTGTTCTGGTAGTAGGGACGTCATCCCAACCCGACGGTTGCACTGTCTCATCTTGGAGGGGTAGCGAGTCATTCCAAGGACTTTTCTCAACAACATTTTGTTCCTGCGACGAGCCTACTTGGCGCCGTACCCCGAGAGGTACAACATTGGCACCAGACACATGCGTACTTCTCGAGGAACCCCAATCATTTCCACGATCTCCACGTCCCCGCCCTCTTCTACCGCCACCAGAGCTCCAATTTCTTTCACCATCTTTATTCTCGTCACGAGATGAAAAATGATTCCCTTGTGAAGGATTGTCCTCAGCACGGGAGCCATGACTGCGATCAGTGTGTTCTGGGCTTCTACGCTGAGCACTGTCGGTTTGTTGGACGTCATCCCAACCATCACCTTCAGCAACCTCAGTTGAGACAGAATCCCAGCCCCCACCCCCTCCTTCCTGGCCAGCGTGACTTGCATTCCAATCACTGTTGTTTCCCCACCTTCCTTGATCAGGCATGGCCTTTTCGTTGTTCCCTCCCCCACCTTGATTACTTGCGGGATCCTCCCTCAATCCTCCTTGGGTATCACCTGCACTGTTGTCGTCCCAAGTATTCCCAGACTTACCATTTTCGTTACCCACAGAGCCCCAACCATCTTTCTCTTCAATCTCGGCGTCCCAAGTATTCCCAGACGCGCCCTTTTCGTTACCCACAGAGCCCCAGCCATCTTTTTCGTCAGAACCTGCTTGGTCTTTCATACCATCAGTTGATTCATCTAGATCCCAGCCTCCGACCTCATTCGTATCACCTCCATTGCCAACATCACCCCATCCTCCATCCTCCTCAAGAGCTACTGGAGTAGCTCCCCACTCAGCTCCGTCATCTTGATTGTTATTCTGAGGGGACGGACCCCACGAGTCATTTGCATCGTTCGGAGTGTGCTGAGGTGAAAAGCCTGCACCCTCGTCTAAATCCAGGTCTCGTTCTGGCAAGATGTCGAAGCCAGGTAGTGAATGAGTAGGTGAGGATGGAATAACTTTATCTGGTATGCATTTTTCATCCAAGTCTTTCCAGATCGCGTGTACATCCTTCTCAGCATTTCTCGATGTCGCAAATCTCCGCATGTCCTGGAGGATGAAAAGATACGAACTCATGGTCAAACTCGGGTGATCAAATTCACGTTCCAGTCAAGGAAGTTTGAAGAAAGTTACACAATAGACCAAACATGTTGCTTACTGCCTATACACAATGACTTAGAAATCTTCAACATTGGTACTTTCTCTCCCATACATTGCAACAGAAAATGAAATTTCGCCGACAAGTCGATTGAATTCGGCATCTAGAGAAGCTCGACGTTGCCATTGCTCTCAAAATAGAAACGGAATAAATAGGAACAGAAAGTGAAGCATATTCTTGCCTTTGAAGGCTGCCAGAATATATCAAAACCATTGCCAGTTCCCAATGGCGCTTCTTTGCCCCAAACACAATTTGTCATCACGCCTTCTAATGAATCGGTCGCCCCTCTTCCAGCGGCATCTAACAGGGTTCTGATTGGTTTCTATAATATCAAACATCAAAAAGAAAGAGTCAGTATCTGAAATAAACATATTAAAACAACCTGCACCCAAATTCCTTCGTACTGCTTCTCTGAACCAAATCAGAACTAACTGTAGGAACTGTGAATTTTTTATATAAAAGACTAGGACAATAAAGGTGTTTAGCATTACCTTAAACGATGCCTCAGTAAATGGAGCTGAAACAGCAGTAATTTTGTTCATGTCTTGAAAGCCAGAAATGTTGAATGCGTTTGCATCACCCGAGAAAGTCATCATGTCTGCTATCAGTTTGACATGCACAGGATTTGTATGCGGAGCTGTCTTCTCTAAAACCAACCCAAGTCTCTGTTCAAAACAAGATCAAAATGAGCCTGGCTCCTACATCGCAATTTTCATAAATTTTCATAAAGTTGACACCACATTTCAAATTTACCAGAAGATAGTCAATGAATCTCTTACCCGCATGACCATCTGATAAGCTGTTTCGACGCCTAGGGCATGCCTCATCTCCTGAATACTGTAAGGCATGCTTCTGTTCCAGTTCACCATATCCATAAGAGGGAGACATGCTTCTTTCACTGAGGCCCATGCAATGCTCCGTTTCATCTTCGATTTGGTGGGAGCGACAGTTATTTCTAGAACCAGCTCCTCCTCATGATCCCGGTTGCAAGCAAGATTTTTGTGAAAGGTAGTCCAAGTCGGTCCCTCGCTAACAATTCGTACCGACTCTAGCCGTTCATCACCTAAAAAAGAATTTACATTCGTAGAATCAGTCGTCTTTTTAAGATTTGAGGGAAAAGAAGAGATGATAAGTGCTGATTGCATTGACTAAATAACTCTTGCAATGTCCTTCCCAAGAAATAAAAAAATTTCACTTTGAAAACGAAAACGATGAAGAAACGAAATAGCACTACATCGGCACAACCTGAAACATCGGCAAAGTATGCTGGACATCCTGTTAGATAGTAAAAAATCTACACATTTGAGATTTTATTGAAAGTTACATGCCTTTCACGGTGCAGTCAAGAAGACCAGGAATTATAGTTCTACGAATTTTCATAAGTAGAGTCAATAAGGCTGCGTTATATAGGTCACCGTCCTTCTGGTTCTGCATTTTTTTCGGTAAACTTGGCGAGAAATGAAGACAATAGCCTTTGGAAATGTTGCAGTTGTGACTGCACGCACAGCATTCCAGGAAACGAATTGCCCACATGTCAAATACATATTTGAATGAGTGCTAAAAAACAAAGCGTTTGAGACTGTTTTCATCCACACACAGTCTATCTCATGAAATAGAGGGACATTGACTTTTTAGTCCTCAGCAAAGTATCAAGATACGTAAACTATGCATGAACCGATAGGACAAGACACGTCACTGTTAAAGAGTCTCAAGACCTCCAAAAATACAAGCAAGGACTCTCTACGTGAAGATTCGATTAAACAAACCAAGGTTAGGTTACCTGCTACAGAAGAATATTTGTCCCATAGGCTGTTTCTTGGCATTTTTGACACTACCACTGAACTTCTCGCCAAGTCGCTGTAAAATACCTTCAAAGTCCACTTGATGTTGTTTCATCATGTCCTACAATACTCACACGGATTAGTTGTAACGATTCGTGGTTTGATTTCAGCGTGCGGTACCGATTGACAACATCAACGTCTCTCGGATCGTCCAAGCATGCAGACGCTAGAAGTAGAAGTAACACGGAAACGATTGGTAGAATCAATCAAAAAAATTCAAAATAATATCCAGTAGCACGATAGAAATGATTTACCCGAGATAACTCTATATGTCCCAACCAGGGCGAGCCCAATCGGAGCGCTTCACCATTTGACCCAGCTAATCGGAAATCTTCCATGTCCCAAAATCTAGCAAACCCAACGCAAAAGAATCTCAGTGCATCAACCTTAGTATGATTCCCTAGAAAGTGAAATAGATGGAAAAACATGGCACTCAAGTCGTGAAGTATTTAAAATAAAGTTGCAACTTCAGAGATAAAAATGGCGGAGCTAGAGGATTCATCAAATGCTGTACCAAATGCCACTCCATTGATATCTTGTTTCTCCAGTATTACATTTACAAAATCAATAGGGAGGCTGCGTATTCTTACTGAATGGTACTACTTAGAGCAAGTGTCTTCAAGGTGATCCTTGTCAAGAAAGCCTGCACGTCAAGAACCCTCCTTTCCAGACAGAATGGTTTTGTACATAGACAATTTACAAGTCTTATGATGACACACCGATCACAAGGCTTCAACTCAGATTTCTCCCGTGGGTAAAGTGTTTCCTGTATCAAATTAAAACAAACAGTGCAGCTTGCTTTTTCAGAAGAACATTTTTGAAGGCATACTTTGAACAACAATGAAAGATACGGCTAAGAAAGAAAGTAATAAGGAAATGAACTCAGGTTTTCTATGGGAAGGAAATAATATCCAATGCTTAGTCATCCGGGATGTCAACAATCAAGCAGCCGGCAAACAAATATTTCAGAAATAATCCAAAGATGGACACCTACAGAGGCTATAAATAAGACAGCAGTGATCTCCAGAGAGAGAGAAAGAAATCTCGATGGTTCAGGCAAGACATCAATACCTGAACAAGCTCTAGAGGTCGAGGCATGAAAGGACCATTTAAACTTGGTGCATCCAACATGAGCTCATAAGCAGGTTGGGATACGGCTGTTGCTGCCAATACCCCAACAGGCTCGCCGGCTAAGACCGACAAAGGCCATCTTCTACTATCGTCCTCGTCCCATGTAAGATCACCTTCAGCTTCCTCCATCGATGTGATCGGGTCATCCTGCCCAAGTTGATTTTGAATCGATCCTCTCTTAGAAACAGTTCGCCTAGGCACACCTACAGCTCCTCCATAGCAGAACTGGACAAGGTTATTGCCACACTGACTGCGAACACTACCATCATATACAACATGCAGATCCCGCAGGAACAGCATCAAGGACTTGAAAAGTGTCCCTGGTTGTGCCACCTCCACGTGCTTTCGAAGTATACCCGTGCGATCGGCAATCACGTGGTTGAAGAGTCCAGAGGCACTCAATCCATCAACAAGGGAGCTTCGCACAAGCCCTTTGTCCTCCCACCAATCAAGCACCGGAGAATTTGACATTGAAGAGTGGCGCGAAGATGAAAACGGGAGCAGATGTTTCCCTTTATAGAGCTGTAGCCCCATGCCGGCAATCTGCTGGAGAAGTTTGCCTCTCGAGCCTTTGCTTCCTGATTTTACCATCAGCAATAAAGAGTTATTCTTCTCAGCATACTTAGCAAGGATGGATTCTACATCACTTTCCCGTGCTCGAAATATCTGTTGAGCAGCCTGTTCCAAAAATCTGACGTTCTTTGTCAGATTATCAGGGTTAAAAATCATGTCCGGAACCATGGCTTGAACTTTCGCGTCAAGAATGCGGACTGATTCACATGATTCTTGAATGGATTTCATGTAATACTCTTCAAAGATGCTCTGAAGCATTTTCTGCCTTGCTGCTGAATTATTAGTGACCTGAAAATCCGTCAATCCAGTACTAAATCCTTGAACCTGTAGCCAGGCATGCAATAGTCCTGCTGCATTGTTCAAATAATCAACTAGTCCTTCTGGTCCTAATTGCAAGCAAAGAGCTGACGCAATACTCTTGTTCTCCTTCCGCAGCAGTTTTGTCTCATCAGTCCACTTCACAATCTGCCCTCCTTGGATGAATATGCTTTCATCGGCAGAACCCATATTCAACTTCTCCGGCAGAGTGAGCGCAAAGACCTGCTCCCCAGTCCAAAGCATACCCCCCTTGGGGGATTTCACTATGGCTGCCTCTGGAGGTTGCTTCGAGGACCATAAGCATAGCTGATGCATTGAGGCTTTATCTACGAACAGCTTGCTGGTAGTCAGAAGATGGGCTGCCAACAAAGTATCCTGTATACAAACACAACACCATGCAAGATGGAATGAGATAGAAGAACATGGAAAATATCGAGCTAAAAGGCACTACAACTATTCAATGCCGCATGCAAACAAGAGCAAAAACTTCTTCTAAATTTTTATGTACGATAAGTCTATTACCTGAGTGAGTCCAAGAAGAGGCTGTCCACCATGGTCGGACACGATCTGTTGCGGCACTGCCATCAACTGCTCCAACTCTGCAATGGCTTGCAGTGATTGAGGAACAAACAAATGGAATATATCGCCGTCGAAGTCAGCATTGAATGGTGGACAGATTAGCGGGTTCACAGTGATGACAAGTCCATAATGGACATGCACTTTCAAGGCCATAAGGGAATGTTTGTGGACAGACGGGGGTCTATTGACGTACACGTAGTCTCCGTCTTGAATGTTGCGGTGAACGACATCTCCAATCAGCACTTTGTGCGTTTGTGAACTTTCCAACATAACCTGGAAAGCCTGTCCTCCTCGTTCTATTCTCGTAGCACCAGGTTTCCCTTTATGAGGGCTCAATTCTTTCAGAATTCTAAATTCTTGCAATTTGGCATCAACATATTCTTGCAACTTGGTGCAATTCCATTGCGTGGCTCTCTCTGGTATGGTCAATTTTTGTGCAACTGCCCAGGGAACTCCAATTTCCTCTATGCCTAACGAAGGATCACCTGCAATGACAGCCTTAGCAGTAAAATTCCCGCCTTTCCCCAGAAGGGTATCTGAAAGCCATTCCTTGGTCCAGCGATGGTCGTCTTGCTTCGTGATTCGACCATTTCGATCCCTTTTTAGTGGCTCTTTACCGGCAACTGCCTGTCCCCACACAGCAAATCCCAATTTCATCAGTAACATTCGGACGTTCATATCATCTTGAATGGGTTAGACATCCAAGGCGGCGGCAGAAATAATCCTTACTCCGGAAATATAATCCCTTAATGAGATGATCTACAACCGAATATACCGGTTTACTAATCTATCCCAGATAACTTTGAAGTAAAAGAAGAACTGTCATCTCATGCTACTTATGGCAGCTGGTGGCATCCCCTAGTATTGTAAAACAAACACTTTAATACCCAACATGGTAGCCATTAATCAAGCACATACTTTAGGAGCACCTTTCTCCCGCAAATACTGAGCAGTAAGTATTTGTAGCGCCGTTGATTCTTCTTTCTGTGCCCTACTCATAGCCTTCCCCGTTCTAGTTCGTTGGATGCGTCCAATCTCTGTGACCAGATTCTGCAAGGTTCTTGTGACATTATCCTGAACAACCTCAATACACACATGAACGTTAATACAACATTTCATGTTCCGCAAAGACCTCACATTCTCCAAAATTACAAAGAGCTAAGTGACAATGCTAAACAAGAGGAATACATACACTGCCAAATTGCACAGCCGTCGTGTTGTTCACGTATTTGTAGTCCGTTGTGCGCGTGCAGTTGGGTGGAATCGGCACACACTTCATAATGAGACCTTCAGGACGAGCTACCAATCGGTTCATTCCAAGCTTGCCAATAGCTCGTTCTGGTATCTTCTTCAGTACAGTGTATGCCTGTGAAGAGCGCTCCAATTGTCAGATATGCTCATTCTCAAAACACATACATTCAAAGTAGATTATCGTGCATAACAACATAGAGATGATTGTACCGAAAAAATTTGCACAAATTTTAGCCAAATGGCTAGAGGAGAATTTTCTTGACTAATTTCATTGAAGGAACTTTTCGGGGTCACTAGCCGATTTGATACAATATTTGTAGTAAAATAGTATACTAGCTAAAAATGTATCAAATATAGTAATTTTCTACAACTTTATCAACGAGATTGGAATATTCTAAATATACCACTAAAGAAATTCAAGGGTATAGCAATTTTGATTTTTTTTTTAAACATTAAAAAATCACTGGATGAGTAGTACGAAGAGGTTCACCTCTGAAGGTGACAGGACATGTTTTGTCGGAACCTTAATTTCATTATCCTGGGAACGAGCTGGTCCCCCAAGAAAAGCCCAAAAATCATCTGGAAGCCAAACGTCATCTTCATTGTCCAGAACCTCCAACTGAATTATTTCAGAACTATCTCCGATCTTCCTTCCCTTCGCTGGGAGAATCCTCACAAGGATTGGTCGATATTCAGGATTGCCCGGAGAACAATGCCGGCATGCTGATTTCTTCGAGGACCGATGATTATCTGCATTGAGAACATCCAAACCTGCAGGTCTTCCCTTATATATTTTCTTAGAGCTTTTCACATAGCTCTGCAAATACAAAGCCCACAAATCAGAAAATTTTTAACCAGCTGAACCCAGCAACCGAGTTACGTCATTTCTGTAACATTGCCTCACTTGGAGCTATTTAACTTGTAAACTAATAAATCAAAATACTTCAGGCAACATCAAAATATGTGTTCAATATGGAAAAAACGCATGTGACCAGTGAGGACAAGTACCTGTGAGGCCTTAGACTTCGCAGTGGCAGATTTCTTTGAAGATCCATTGGCGAGGGCTTTACCTTTGCCTTTGTTCATTCCCAAATGTGGGAGGTGCTTCATCGCAGTAGATGTTGATCCCAACGTGAAATCCATGGGGCCGTGAGGAATCACTTGGAGGATGTCGGGTGGAATTTCGTCATCTGACGAAAGGTCTATTACACCATTAGCTGCATCTTTCTGTACAAAGAGAGCAAACACTGTATTTGAACAAGATTTTTTGTGATGTTCACAATAGCGATTCACAAAGGGGTCACGATACAAGCCTAATTATAAGCCTTATAATAAAATCTAGCCATAATTTTTGGATAGTGAGAGAGGCACCTCCATTACCTCAGCTGCAACAACAACAGGGATTTCCTTATCCCCGTTCTCCTCTTCAGGCTCAAAGTATAGAGAATTTCGTCTCCAGCTATTCCCTGCTTCGTCACTGAAGGTGCTTTTCTGCATCAGAACACGCCTATATGTAAGTGCGACACAAGTGAGTCGAGAAGTTAAAACGCATTCAGAGCAAAGATAACTCACTTGAGAGCAACTGAAAGGCATTAAGCCGTGTCGGAAAGGTCACTCACGTTGAATATACATAATTGTTGCGAAGAAAGTAAACTGGCCAAGAAATTATCTTAGCTTCTCGTGCAATCAAGGATGATAAGTAGGAACACCTACTCTATTGAATTAAGTTGAGGTGCGAAGCCAGACTAAGGTTGTAAAGACCGTCAATCCCCCCAAAGGGTCCTAGACGCTGAATTCCATTTAATAAACGTATGGAAGTTAGCTCTTTTGCAAGTAATTCAAGCTGCAGAACATCAGAAGGGGTTCCTGATTCATGCAGAGAGGCACATCGTATAGCATCTCGTCAGGGATGTATACCTTTTTCTTCTCTTTTAGGGCTCCACACGCAAGGCATATATTCTGAAGTACTCGCTGCACTAACCGCATATGGTTGGGGTGGAATATCGGTTGCGTGAGCTTCACGTGCGCAAAGTGGCCTAGAGAAGCAAACGGACTCATAAATAACTTCAGAACCACACATTCCAGTAAGGTGTAGACTAGAATGAAAATCCAAAAAAACACCAAGTAACACACTGCCAAAAGATAAAGAAAACTGCTACCACCAGAAAACTCCATTACAATCCACGTCTGTTCGAGAGTTTCACCTGTACATTCGTCATAGTTGGTCCCTCCACAAGTTGCACATACTTCATTCTCAGCTGGTAAACCAAGCCGAGGGTCTACGAGATTCTTAAGCGCATCGCTTCTGCTCTTGACAACAGAAAATCCATGCTGTCCACATCGGCATGGAAAAGAAAAAAAACTATTAGATTACAAATCAATCATTTAGCTCCCACCCGCCCTTCAACCTTCGTAAGCAGTCTCCACCAGACCCTAACCCAAACAAAGCCAGAAATGAGACATTTTCATGGCTGAGTGTCAAGACTTCAAAATTCTTACGAATTCTTTGGACGTGGCCAGTCCAAATTGAAGTCCAACGATTTCTGCCAAAGGAATCTGCAACGCTGGGGGCTGCGCCCCAGGCTCTATCACTTGCATTTGGCTAACGTCTCCTCGAGGAACCTTCAAAACTCCCTGTACATTGCCACATTACGCATATCCACCTTTAAGAAACTCAAAAATCTCAAATACCGAAACTAAGACTGTAAAAACAAAGCAAGCGTAACAAGAAACTCGGGAACAGTGGATGCGCAATTGAAAGCTAAAATCTTCCTTGTTCTCTTCAACAGAGTAGCGAAACTCCAAAATTCTCCCGGACGCAATTAAGGCCCAAATCTTCCGCTTTGAGAATAAGCACCAAGAAAAGCAAGAGACCGTAATCCCGAAGGGCGTACCGATCGTGAAAGAGTGCAAAGAAACGGCTTCAGCGACCCAAGTGAGCCGCGATCATGGCGACGCAATGCAATTTGCGGAAGTGGAAACGATTCCCCGCCGAAATCATCAATGCCACCAGCACCTCCGCCGACGAGCACAATGGCTTCTTCTTTCCCCAGTCTAGTTTCAAGTGGTGCACTGGTGCCCTTGGGGGGCATGGATGGATGGATGAATCTCGGATGTGGATGTAGACCGACGGGACAACTTACCTGACAACGTTCATCCATCTTAACTACGGCGCTGGAAGTGCTAAATCAGTCCTTACGCAACATTTCAAATCAGCATCGCCGTCGCAGTCATTGTCCAATGGCCAAGTGGCTTTCTTTTTCTTTATCTTTATTCATTTCTTTTCCTTTACTATTGGTAATTATAATGTGCATTAGAGGAGACATAAGTTATCATGATTACAAGAAATTAAGGAAGATTATCAGTCGACATCCCAATCCTTGGAACATTTTGAAAATTGACACCAATTACAAAATGTAGAGAGGTTCTATATTTATACAAGTGGGCACACATTCCAATATCATCTCTTTTTCAATCATGCCCCCATATGTATAGTTATCCGATATTTTAGCCTAAAAATCTTGAACAAATGCAAATAGGGGACAAATTTGGAGAATTAGGTTTAACTTAGGAAGATAATGGATTACTACCATTGTTTCATCTAAGCAAAATATGAAATTCTTATATATGTGAAAATTCATCTTTGCTCATTTCAAATGGTAGCTACTAAAAAATTTGAAACATTTGACACTCATGTAAAAAGCATGAATGAGGGGCTAGGGCCTATTTACTTCAACAAGCTTTAAGGGCACATAACTAAAATTGAATAAATTATTGGAACCTTCATTCCTTTGCCCGTTCTAAATAGCTAGAAATGACCCATTACAATCATGACTTAAACCTTAAGAATTAAACCATGGTATAATGAATAGTGACCGCGATCAAAGTTTCGAGTGGCAATAATGAAGTCCGTTAGTGACCATAATAGGAACACACTTGTAGATGTGAGACTGTCACAAAAGTTATTGTTTCAAGGTACGATCTAGATGTAGTGGTTGTTCATGAAGGGACCTTTAACATTTCAGACAAGTGACACAACCATTATGGATGTACATTATATTAGTTTTGAGTAGGTCTAGTAACTACTTGGAACTATTTAGGTAACCTAATTCAAAAATTCACAAAAAATTTATACTTTGCCAAAAAAATATTTCATCAATTGCAACTTGCATTGTTTTATATTTGTTTGTATATAGAATTTATTTGTTTCATCCACCCTGTACAGGCATCACAATCATTTTCCTTGTAATCAGTTCATCTACCTTCGGTAAATATTACATGCAAAAAGTTATAAGAGGTCAAAATAGAATTTGTTGAATTTTATACAATTTGTGACATAATTTAAATGTTCTTACATTGAAAATGAATTGTGCAATGACCCTCTATTTATTTCACAGATTTATTATGGCACACTTTGGAAAATGGCACAATAGAGTGATTGTACCTTAGGTACAACCTACCTTGCCATAAATTCAAGATTGTGCACAAAAATAATTTTGAATCTTCTCAAGGATTTCAAGGTACTTTTATAAAGCATTTTTAATTTTTTTTTTTATATTTTGAAGCTCACCATTGAGAAAACATAAAAAAGAATTATAGTCTCTTATTGAGAAGAAATGCAAGTCTAGTACATTTTTTAGAACACTACATATTCTATATATATGTAGTTCAAGTTTGTAACACAAGCCTTTGTCTAGCATACTCTAAAGGACCAAGTCCCACTTTTACTTGTTTATAACAATGAGATATCTATTTCTCTAAGTTTAATATATGCAAAAACTTATTATGTTCACCAAAAAAATGAAAATTTAACCTCCTTAAAGTCCAAAGAAAATTTTTTCGTCAAAAAACTCTCAAAATTGTCCTTTTCAATGCAAACAACAAATTTTTAAACATTTTTTTCTTTGGCATATCCAACCACAAGAACTTGCATTAAACTAGTATGTGAATGTTTTGAAGAAAATTTCAATTTTTTTTACTATATCAATCACAAGGTATTAGCGTTTAAAGTGAAGAAAATGAGTTTTTTACTCCTAGCCTAACTAGATTATAAGGCTTTGAATCCCCTTTACTTTAAAAAAAAATATTGGAATACAGATTGTAAATTGAAATTTTTTATATTGAAGAATTGAGTTGAAACTTTGGGGAATAAAATTCATCCCCATCCTCTATGATTTTCATTCTTTAAAAATTTGTTAAGTCAAAGTAGGTACAAGATAGAAGGAAAAACTAAATTGTTGATAACTCTGAGGTGGAAACATACAAATTCCAAAGGTGAGATTGTTCCAAAAAGAAAATTAAACCATATGCAATTTTTTTTTAAACTGTTAAAATTGAGTTCAAAAATAGATCTAATACATTATTTTATCAAGAATTAGGCAAAATTGCCTACAAAACAAGAAGCCTCATAATTTGTAGATCACTTATCCAAATGAAATGAATCAAATATTTCCAAATAGGAAAAACTATAATCTATAATAGATATATTTGAAAAAAATTATTTTAAGTTATTTCATTTTTTTTAGTTTCTTGCCCTTGCCTATTTTGGGTTTATTTTAGCATTACTTTTGCTCTTGGACACTAATTGAAATAAAAACAATATTCTCCAAAATCTAATCCATTTTCCTATCCAAAAAAAAAATCAAAATATCTTGCAAAAAATTGAGATAATAGGTACCTACCAAAAGTCCCAAAAGTCCTCCAAAGGGACTCTTGGGATTTTAGAAATAAAATAAATTGAAAAATAAAATGTAAAGATGATATTATTGAAAATTTTGAATTCACCAAATATTTTGTAAGTTATTACTTATTAGTGTATTTTAGTAAAAATTCATAATATGAATGTGCTTCTTCTAGATAGTAGAGTTTATGGCTTTATCATTGGAAGTTGATGGCTTATGCAATTACAAAATGAGAAGTTAATTTATGCCTTGAGGTCTAATGGGTGACAATTGGTACATTTCTATCCAACATTGAAGATTTCAATTTGAAGTTGGTATTTAACTTTTAGTAATGCCAACTTACCAATTTCAAGTCTAATGTACAAAACTACTCATGGTTAATGATGACCTTTCACGATGCAAAGTCATATACCGTATTCAAAGCTACTAGAGTTGATTGGATTGATGTTCAAGACTTTTTGACAATCCCACCCTCACGGGAGGTTGAAATGGACCTTTCAGTAATGTCAACCCCAATGTTTATGGCTACAATACTATTCAAGATTGATGGTGACCTTTCATAAATGTAGGTCTTGTACTCAATGCTCATGTTAAATCCAACAACATTGTCTCATTCGCTAGTCAAAATCCTATCACTGCACATCTTTGGAGACATTAAATAGAAGTTGTTATCTTAGTTGCAATAAAGATTAATACCAAGTGGTTACAATTTATATTTAGTAAGGAGAATTGATTGATCTGCTACATATAAAAATGTACATATTTCATTGAACATTTTAGAATATTACAAAACTGAAGCTACAAGATTCAATCATGCTTAAAATAAAATTGATCTGATAAACCAATTCATAGACTTATAGAAAGTTTATGCACCTGAGCTTCTCTATGCAAAAGAAATTATAGTGGTTCTTCATACCTAAGTGCATTCATATATGAATATATAAACATTTCTATTTTCACTTTATTGTTAATGACCAAATTGGCTTGATTATTTTGTAAATTTTAACAATAATTAATCAATCATATTTCTCAATGTTGACATAGATGAATAGAGTGGGTGATACATAAACCCATATAATATTGCATTCATATATCTTTTATAAAATTCAAAGTCAACCATATTGTATTTTACATAAAGTATCTTATAATCATCATATTATATTGCATTAGTTCATATTATGACAATTTAATATAAAACTTATAAACATATTGTAATATTCAATTGATTTTTAAAAAAGGACATGTGATACAACATATTCTAAAAACATTTCCAAATTGAAGAAGATATATTTGGAAATATTTTTAAACATCTTCAATGATTTTTCTAATTGGGCCTATTTATTTATATTATTTTACATTACTTATCCTCACAACTTTGAATGAGATCCATATTATTGTTACATGGTTTTCTAACATGGCAAGGTGTAAAGCAAATTTGAAAGGAAACAGTGGAGAGATGAATCTCATGCATAGGCCTATATAAATAATGGTACTTAGGGGAATTCCGTACAAAGATGTCATTTAAACCCCTAAAGGACCATTGTCCCTTCAAGGGACAAAATGGATTTTGGTCAGGTTCCTATGACCTCAATTTTTAGTGAAACTTTTTGAAACTTCCTTGTAAGATAGAAAAACTTGTTAGCTTCACGGTAATATAATTTTTTATAATTTCAATCGGTGCCCAAGAGCAAAAGTTATACTACAATAAGCCCAAATTTCAACTTGGTAGTTAGAAAAATAAATGTGCAAAAGCTTGAAATGAAATTTTCATCTTTTTTCTTATAGATAATATTTTTTTCTATATGTGAAGCTTAGATTCATTCCATTTGGATTAGTGATGTGAAATTTATGAACAACCTTGTTTTTTAGGCAATATGAACATCTAGAAAAAATAACTTCTAGGATTTGTTTTTGAATGCAATTTTCACAATTTAAGAAAAAAAGGTTTACAAGAAAACCTAAATTGTTAATAGATCTAAGATGGGATTGAAACACAATAATTCTTATAGTGACATTGTTATAGCAAGAAAACTTAACCTCTAAACAACAAGGCGGACATTTTTTGTCTGATGAATGACAAGGAATTCTCATGTGCAACTATTCATCCTCAAAAAAATAACTATTTATCCTCAGAATTAGGGGTGGAAAGGGAAGATCTTCTGTAGTAGTTTGACTCCCAATGAATATTTTTGGTTTTCCTAAATCAGATGATGTCACATGGTTCCAAAATGACTGATTTCTATGGGCACCAGCTCAACATTCAAGGGTTAAACTTGTCAATCTTTGACCTACTTCTACCAAACAATTTCTTAAAGAATGAAAATGAAGAGTTTTTTTTTTTAATTGTTTTCCTAGACTTTGAATTCAATTCTTCAATACAAAATTTTCAAAATTCAAAGTCCATAGTGCAAAATTTTTTAACAAAAGGCATTCAAAGGCATCTAAAAATGCAAGCCAATGTTCAAAAAAGCTTCTTTTTTTCCAATTTTGAATGCTAATATCTTCCAATCTATTTGGTCGAACCTCATGAAATTTTTACCTCCTAGTTTCAAACAAGTAGAGTGAAAGATCCAAATGTTATACATATTTTGTTTTCTTAGTTGAATGTAGGAGAAATGGTTGGTTTTAGTGTTTTTTGACAGAAAAATGGCCTTGGTCTTATAGGGGTTAATCACAACCAAAGTCAAAATCATTCCAATGGATTTAGAAATTTTGTAAAAAATCAAGTTGATGATTTTATATAATCCTCAAATTGAAGATGCCAAAGTTTTAAGAAAGGGATGAGACAATTTCATATTGAATCACCTTACTAATCTTTATTTATCGTACAATCAAAGGTGTTAGAATAATTGTGGTGATCTCAAATACACCAACTTTAGAAGTAAATAGAGTACTTGAATATAGACAACACTCCTTTTTGTTTTGAAATGATCTTCAACTTGGATAGAATGTTTGGGATTAAGGTTGAAAATAATCTTATTTTAACCCGTTTTAAGCATTAAGTATAGTTTAGTGCACTCATTTCGTTCTATAATTATGATTTTCAAAGCCTTTTTCAAATCACATGCATTCAAGTACTAAAAAGTGGAATTTTATAGGCATTTTTAAGGAAGATTGGTGGGTATCTAATTGTTGAGTGTGAGGTTGTTATTTTATGGGTAGTTTGTATGGGCCTAGGAATATGTGTGGCACCTCCTAGAAAGACCTAGAGCTTCATCTCCTACAATTGGGAAACACTCCACAAGATGCAAAAAGAGTGGGGAACCTCTATTGTTTGCACACATAATGTTGATGGACTCCTTTAGTCATTTACTATTTTAGTCACTCTCAAAACTATTGCATTACAACATACAACTGGAACATCACTTTGGGATGGAGGGAATACAATCATAGATATGTGATATCTATAACTTTGAAAAAGTTGTTTTCAATATCAACATGTGATAGTTATAGAAACAAATTTCATCAATATGACCACAATATAATAAAATTATTAAAATCTTTGTGAGCTAAGTTAGGAGCATCTAAATTTAAATATCTATGCTAAATTTAAATAAATAAATAATTTTTATAAAATGATTAGAAAAAGATGGAATTCAATAACACAATCATTAAAACTTTTGTCAAGTAGTACATCTTTCAAGATTTTGATGACATTAAAAAAACATAATATTTTCCACCTATGATATAATTGATTTTATCAACACAAATTCAAATACTTCTATGTAACATGAATATCATAAGGGACAACCTATGCCTACGAAACATGGCTAATTGAACTTGTTATATGCACCTATAGTTGTCGATAATTAAAATTGAGTATAGTTAATGTTTCTATATATAAATTATTATTTTTATATCATATTAAAAATAAAAGGAGCTAGATTCCAAGGCACTTTAGCATAAATAACTTGGATGCAACACAAATAAATTACAAATTTTCAAAGTATTATGTCTAAGGGTATAAAAAATCAACAATAGTCTCTCATGGACTCTCTTGTCTTGATTGGATGCATTTTTTATAATCAATATCTAAAAAAATTACAATTTTGAAAGTCAAATTTCAATTGTATCTTTTGATTTTAAATGTTTTAATGCTTAAGTGAGGAAATATAACCTCAATGAACTATTTTTATTGCATTTCATCTTTTAGAGCTGGTGGCAATTTCAAAGCTTGTGCAAATAGAAAATGGCTTAATTGCCATAACATCAACATCACATCACTTGACATGAAGTGATTATCTAGAAGTAACTACCATAACATGAATGTCACATCACTTGACATGAAGTGATTATCTAGAAGTAACTACCATAACATGAATGTCACATCACTTGACATGAAGTGATTATTTAGCTAGAATTGATTAATTCATAAGATGTACTCCGTAACCATTTCTGATGAAGTTGAATTAAAAGTAACTCATGTTCATAAAGTTACAACAAGATTTATTCCATGCTAGATAGTTTACAAATAGAAGCCATTCACCACTATCAATATATTCTCCTTTGCCATATTGATTACAATTGAAATTCACAATTGCTTTAGAAGTGATAAAATTGTGACATGCATTAACCTTCAAATGTTTGAGAAGCCTTATTTGGATTCCAACATAGCAATTTTTTGTATATCTGATAAACAAGGTCCAAAAATTGACATATATTGTAGTTACAAAAGTTTGTATTAATATTAAGCCAGATTCAATGACATATAATACTTCCAATTTAGATCATATTGTATTGACCTCCTACATGCATGTTTGAAAAGTAGCAAAATGGATGTGTATTTAAAATGTATGGAGTGATATTTGAACATGATAAAGTTTAAAGATTAAATGACCTTCATATGAAAGATGTTAATTGCTAAATTTTCAATTCAACAATGTAGGCCTTGCTATATTTTACTACATAATTTTTTTTCTAAGAGTAGATTACAAGACCATATATTCCATCCCTACCAAATCTTTAAGGGTTAAATGTTATAAGACATCTAAATCTACAATGTGGCCTAGGGGGTCTAAATTTTTTTTGAAAAGAGGGCAAATTTCATTCTATTATTTTGGAAATGAAAAATAATTCATAATACATCTTAATTATAGAAAAATTCCTTCTAAATTCAAATGTTATAATCTTTCAATCTATGAATTTTAATAATTGTGTGGTTGAATTTAACCCCTAAAAGCCTAAGGGGTTTGGACAAAACACAAATGTCTTAAGATATAAGTTCTAAAACTTCTTTGAAGTTTGCATCAATAAAGGTAATGTGAAGCATGAAAATTATAAAGTATCCATATGGTCGAAATTATAAAACTATTTTTAGATTCTTTTCAAATGAATTTTGAAGATATAACTTCAAAAATTCACCAAAAATACAATTTATCTTTTTAGCATTTGAATTTTTTTAATTGGTCAAAATTGTGGTTTCTATAGACTTGTAAAAAAATGCATAAGATCTAGTAATGAAAACACTAAAACTTTCCCCAAATAATAAATTTTTCAATACTAGGCAAATCTTGAATACTTTGTGCTATTTCTCTTATAATTTTTGGTTGACTGTAGCAATCATAGTTTTGAATGTAAATATTGAAAGACAACCCCAAATATTCTTTAAAAAATAAAAAAATCATTTTTTCTGCTTGAAAATGTTGCCCAAAGTTGGGCAATGACCAAAAAATGGTAGCTTGAGAGCTTAGTTGTAAAAAAAGTTCTCTTTTGTTTGACTACCCTAAAAGTGTCTACTATTTGATAATTTCTACTTGGAATGTCCTTCGGTCCTACACTCTTACAAGGGTTGAATTAACTAGAGTTGTAAGAAAAGTCATCTTGATTATGCCATCAAAACTATTTTTTCCACTCTAAGAATAGCCCCATTATGACCTTGCAAGAAGCCTAAGTTTGCCTTTTTGTATAAATGAAGTACCATATCCAATGGTTAAGTTCAACATACTTGCAAAATAATTTATTAAAGTTGATAAATGTGATTTGGCATAATTATGCCTAAAATAAGAAAGATTCATTTTCAACTATCATTTCTTTTAAATAACTCAAAATCCTGTCATCTATTTTAAAAAAAACATATTTTGCCAAACCTAACTACTAGATACAATAATGTACATTCTTAGGATGTGACATTATCATTTGTAGGATGTGCAAGTGATGGAGTGAAAGCAACAGGGTCACATAGTTTTTGGGTGTAAAGGCATATAAGAATGTGGCCAAAAATGTTCTTTTGTATGCAACATTCTAGTGCAAACATGTTTGATTGGCGAATACATTGCTTCAAATGACATTGCCCATCATGTCCACCATATAGCTTATAATTTGGATTCGTCAAGTAGACAAAACTTCGTCCAATCCCTTCAAATTTTATGTAGCACTAGAATTTAGAATGATTGATTTTCACAAGAATTTTTTAGAAAATTTATTACATATATACTTAAAAAATTTGCAAAACAACAAACTTAAGCTGGAATCTACATCCTATCCTTAAACTAAGATGTGTTTATAGAGTGCAAAAATTAAACCCATTGACAAGAGCTTCAGTGTTCTACACATTTGGATTGATGACCTTAAAGGTACAACAATTTAGAAACACTTTGTAGAGAATGGAATTGGAGTTTCAGTCCATCTTCTTAATCTCTAATTTTACATTTTCCCTCTAGGTGTTGAAGGTGTGCTTTTGGAACAAAGTTGTCTCTAAATGGAGAAGGATGTTCACAATGGTTTGAATTTTTTTGTGAATTCAGAAACTTTGGGCTTTCCTACTATTTAGAATTTAGGAGTTTTTCAGTTTTTGTGATAGTGAGAAGCATTATCCAAAAAATTAATTTACCTTTAGAATAGGGGAAATGGTAAAATTTCTTATATACAATGAATTTAGTAGGGTGTTGGTAGTGAGGAAAGTCTAAAATCCAAGGTCAATTTTTTATACACATTGACATGCAAGTCAAAAAAGTTGCACTAAAAAATGTTTATACAACAAGGGATTAGGAAATAGAGTAAATTTGCTTCATTTTGGTCAAAAAGAGTGCATACATGTGTACAATGATCACATATGAGAAATGCAACCTTTGATACATTTGAAGTATTGTATATTTTTGAAGTGACATTCATTCTCTTAGAAAGTATTGAGACCAACCTCTCAACATGGAGCCCATAGTTTTTCTAAAATTTCAATTGCATCAATTTCTATTGAATAATAAAATGGGTATGATTTTCCCAATTATAATAGTTTTCAAAATATTGGACAATTTGCATCATCACTTTATGCAAATACTCAAAATTTGCTTCACGTGTTGAGATGAAATTTTCATCGCTATCTAACTTCTCATACAATTTCAAAGTGAAAGGTTGATTACCACAACAAGTGACAATAAACAACCCCAATTCCATTCAAAAGATTACTGGACAGGGCCATAGACATTTAGCTGATAATGTTTACACCACATAAAACCAACCAAGTGCAAAGTGGAGTTGGAGGGGTCAAAATACGGTAGAAATCAGGATCAGGTCCAAAATGGTTTTAGTTCCCTCTACCTATACAATCACAAAATCATACGTGCAGCCATGTCAAGAAAGAAGTTAAGCACAACACCTTGTATGGTATGCTAAAGCCCCAATTTCTGTAAAATACAGCAATGGTATTATTACAACCGGCAAGGAGGCCATGGTCTTCTCTATAAAGAATAGTTATTACCAGGCGTCATCAGTGAACTTCCAGCTCGACCAAACGCCTATTCCTCACCATCCCTATATGATACCTTACCTTACATCTGCAATCATTCGCTTCTTTAGGCCACCCAATTTGGGAAGATAAGAAATGACTGCCTACAAAAAGCTTCACCTTCCATTCGTGTCCTCCAAATTCGTCCTACTTGGGGGTGACAAATGAACCTTGAAGACGATTCTACAAGATGCACGGGAGTAGCTTGCCTAATAAAATGCGTGAGAGGGAATACATCTACTTAGTGCATTACAGCAACATTCTCTGGGGATTACCCAAATTCTTCCGAAATGCAGCTAAGAACCGGCCTGCATTAACAACAAACGATACCAGACAGCGCTTAGATTTTCAAGTTCTTAGTGGATTCAGAAGAAACTGTGAGAAGGAAACCAGTCTTAGCAGATTAGCTGGGTTCTACTGATAAATTACTCTCTTAACAAAATTTGACACTACGGTATCAAAAGATATCATATAGATTTACAAAGATGTTTATCGTATACTATTGTTATTCTAATTTAACATTAACTCTACATGAATCAAATGCTTATAAACTTAACTTTAAATACTTTGTAAAGTTTAACTGTAACTATAAATACTTTGCTAATTTTGGACTCGGGGATTTTTAGGTTAAAACTGCTGCACAATCGGTTTCCAATAAAGACAACAATGATGGAACTAATAACGCAACTTAGACGGATACAAGTCCTAAAGCCAATTCGTCAAGCATGAAAATGCGAATGCTCACCTCCAGTATCACCGTCATAAACCCGGTGATCCACAGATATGGTTACCAACATTTCTGTTACGGTCTTCGGACCTGCCATAAGAAATTTAATATATTACCAGGCTGCAAATCTAGGATTCAGACTACAGAGGTGCCAATGTTACAACTATAATCAAAATTGGTTAATACGCGATGGTCACATGGTGACATAGATGTAACTCTTTTGAAAGAATCAATGTATCTTCAGCAGATTCAATAGATGGCAAGGAAAAACACATGTAGGGAGCGAGAAAAGAACTCAATACCTTCACTTTCTTCATCCCAAACCACCTTCTGCACACCCCTACCCACTGCAAGAATGCATGCCTGCGTACCAGAGAAAAACATTAGAAACGATATCCTACGATACATAACGACCCAAACAGAAAGTACCCAGCACAAGCTATTACTATAATAGTACGGAGGTGGGAATACCTGAGGTGGATTGATGATGGCACAAAAGTGGTCTACTTGGAACATACCAAGGTTTGAAATGCTATACATCAACCACAAAACAAAGAGTTAGTCATCTAGAGATAGAATTGAATCACAAATTCATACATAAATCTCCAAAACACAAGAACTACCTGGGGTTTCCCAGCTATTACCCAACACAAGGGCAGAAAGAACTGAAGTAAAATATTGGTAGCTAAAAACTGTGGAAGCAAGAACTGACCTGAATGTGCCACCTTGAAATTCATGTGGTTTCAACTTCCCTTGCCGAGCCTTCTCAGCTAAAGATTTCACCTGCAGCACGATCACAGTAGATTTGCAATATCCGTCTATGTCAGTCTTCATATGTATTTTCAACACCATATATTCAGTTCACAGTTGATGCGTTTTGAAAAGCTTAGTCAAAGTCATAAATCAGCTCAGGACGTGCACCATAATGAGATCGTACCTCAGCCGAAATTGCCGACAGTGACTTCTGATCGGCATTCTTCAGAATCGGTGTTATCAAACCCTGCATTTTGCAAACGGCAGTCAGTTGAAATCTTTGTTCTTGAAGCTTGTTGATGCGACTATAACGTAGTTTGAGATCAACAATTGTTCATGGTGAAGTGGGGATTCATGAATTGGGAGTCATACCTTGTCAGTTGCAACAGCAATTGATATGTCAATGGACTCGTTGTTTATTCTGTCTCCTGCTTTGTCATCCCAAAAGGCTGCACAATACCGTCATTCCATTGTTGTTAAGATCGAAGAGGAGATATAAAATAGTGTAACCTATATGTGAAATTCACTAAATAGGGCTCATTTATATTTGGAAACACATAACATCTCTCTGACAGGAAGTGCCCAAGCACACTCACAATCGAGCCACTCACAATATAAATGATCGGGCCAAAATGTAGAAATGAGGCTAATGTCCTCAAGTGGAACACACGACTGTGCTTCGTTCATTAATTCGATATAGAAGCCAACGGGGTTAGGTCTTTCCATACCTTCCCTACTTCATAAAGTGCAAAAAAACTAGTCCACATTGCTACTCTCCTTCGGGTTCTAACATCTGAAGGTCACAAATGACTTGGAAGGCATCCCCCCTGAACAAACATAAAGAACCATTACCATTTGCTTCAGGAACCTCCTTCAGAGCCAGAGCCGCAGCCTTGATGACAAAGTCATTTACTGAAATAGATATTCCATGCTTCTCTGCAGAAGGTCAGATCCAAATTAGAAATAGTAACAGGTCTGTTTCTAATTCCATAAATCAGAATCCCAAACTATGACGTCCAGATGTTCAAATTTGAGATAGAGAAGCTGCAAGTATCTAAAAGCAAACCCCAAAACGCATATTGAGCATATGGATTGGGTATAAAACCTTTCAGCTCTTTCCTGAACAGCAACGTTGGATCCAAAATTGTGTCTGCAAAAGGAGGAAACAGAATCAGCAAAAAACGAAATGCATCAACTGCAAAAGGGAATGACTGTACTGCCCAGCACGTCAAACTAAGATCCAGCTAAAAACCAGACACTGGTACAAAAGACAGGAGAATCGTTTCAAATGGAGACACCAATTGAGCATTCGATCTCTGACCTGATTGTAAGTAGGCATGAGGTATGCCATTCTTGGACTCAAGCAGCCTCTTTGCAATAATCTGCAAGAACGAAAAGAAAGCAATTTACCACATTAATACTGTCTCACAAATTTGTAGAGGAAGTCACAAGTCAAACAAGCACTCCTCTGAAGAAATTGATATCCGCAGAAGATACTACGGACCTAAAAACCAAGACAAAGCACTGTGGGAGAAGCAATCAAATGGAGTACCTTGCGGATAGGGGAGTTGGGTATATCTTCAAAACTCAACGGTGTGTCCGGTGTTGCAGTTTTAGATGGTGCACTTTTCTTAGCAGCAGTACTCTTCGCAGCACCACCAGCTTGCGGTTTCAATCCACCTTTCACGGCAGCCAATACATCACCTTTAACAACCGCTCCACGGGGCCCCGTCCCACGTATTTGAGAGGCATCGAGACCACTTTCGGCAAGAAGCTTTTTAACCGCAGGGCCTATCCTACCCTGACCACCTGAACCGGTCATGGGAGCTGGAGCAGGGGGTGTTGCAGTTGAAGATGGTTGGCTCGCAGAAGAATCAGACTCGGGGGCTCCAGCTGCAGAAGCAGATGCGCCACTATAACTTGCAAATTTTCCAAGATCCTCAGCTGTCTCAGCCTGTAAAAAAATGCACGGTTCAGACGAAGCAAAAGAGGCAAGATTGACGAAGAACGACGTGACTGTCCTCCAGAACCGTCAACGGCAGGCATCCCCATCAGTTAAGGTACTGAACCCTCACCATATTCGGATGTTATGGAAATTCAATCTCTAAAGAATACGTTCACGGTACTACAAAAACTAAGAAGCACCTTCCTACGCACTCTGTTGGTAAAAAGAGGAAAAATTGTATTAATACAATTGAAATGCAGATTAATAGCATGTCAAGGCACTTAAAGGAATTGAGGTGCAAGCGGTTCATGGACAAACCTCAGGATAAACGATCCTTCATTACCAGACGCTATTTAACTTAAGTGGATATAAATACCGTACCCGGAAAGCAGGTTCAAGATTCTCTGCCGAATAATTCTTAACCTGCCGAAAACTAGGAATATTCTGTCAATATTCCGAAATATTCTTTTGTTGTCCATAGAGATAAATTAATTTCCAAAAATTCTGGCATCCATTTTCAGAATTATTTTTTGCCGACCATGATCACCGGGTACGGTAGTTACATTCCTTCAAGACCCTAAATACAACAAGACATCATCTAGAATACAGCCATGAAACTCCGTAAATCCTAGGCATCTCAAATAACCATTTTCCCGCAATAGCCATCAGAACTTACAATGATGCACAACTCCATCCCAACTTGCACATCCTTAGTGCCAGATGGAATCATAATTTTCGCCACATACCTGCAGCAGCCGAAAAATAAGTAAGACTCAACCTCAGACTCCAGTATGCACAAAGCAGAAACCACATACTAAAGTAGAATCCGGTCCATACAGGACGGTAATTATGTTTGCACCAAGCGCTTGAAAATCTTACTTAAGTGTTTTCCGTGGGATTATTTGCAACTTTGAGGCATATGTTTCGCACTCACCCATCTTCCAAGGACTCGAAGTCCAGAGTAGCCTTATCAGTTTCAATATCACAGAGGACATCACCCGCTGCCACCTGTTGTACTCCCACATACACGTCAGAGAAGAGAAGGTCGAAATAAATCTTTATGCATATAAATGAAGTTAAAAACTTGAATAAGGATAGCAAGGGAAAATTTCCGTACCTGGTCACCTTCCTTCTTTTTCCAGGTTCCAACATTGCCTTGTGTCTGCATATAACATCCCACCCACAGAAAGATTGGGCGGCAAAAATAAACATAGAATTGTGAAGGGAAAAGAATGCCTCATAAAATATGAACTCAAGGCTAGACTTGATACAGAGAGACAACCGTGAAGTAAATAAGCATACCATGGTTGGCGAAAGTGCAGGCATCGCCAAGACTTGATGAGCCGGAAGATCAACTGGTGGTGTCCTTGGAGGTGGGGCTGCAGAAGGCCCTGGCTGTTGTTTTGGAGGAGATGCTTGGGATTGAGGTTTGGCTCCACCGGCACCTCCTCCCTCACTATAATTAGCAAACTTGTCAATATTATCCTCACTCTCTGCCTGCATTTAGAACCGTGCGGTCATCAGTGTTCCACTCCCCCCAACATGAGCTTTCCCTCATTCTCAAAAGGTACAAATACTCGCTTATTCTCTCCTGTAAGCAAAATCTGAATGCTTTACAAGAAAAGAGCACTACCATGAGTAAACCTAGTGATCTTAATGTATCCAAACATACTAGCTCACACAACTTACAATTACACAAAGAGCTTTGCCAACAGGTACATCCTTTGAACCAGCAGGCATCAGAATTTTAGCCAGAACTCTGCAAAAAAAGACATCAGAACGACATAATATGAAACAGCTTTACACGTGAAATTGCAATCAATAGCTTCAGAACAGCAGGATATAATGTAACGCATGATTCAGCTGGAACTATGCAGCTGAAAAGAAACTGCGAAGATGCCAAGGCCAGAGCAAAATGAATAGCAGCAAGAAGCACAGCAAGACTACGTCATCCCCCGAAGAATAATTGTTTATACCCGTCTTCAAGCGATTCAAAGTCGAGAGTGGCTTTGTCAGTTTCAATGTCACATAGGACATCTCCTGCAGCTACCTGCATATTCAGTAATGGTAACAATGAAACCAGCAATCGCTCCTTAGGATTCTGGAGAAATTTGAATAATAGACAATTATAGAAGGTGAGGAAAATGCAGTACGTTAGATAAAATTGGATAAGATAGAAGGCATACCGTATCTCCTTCCTTTTTCTTCCAATTGCCAACATTTCCTTGAGTCTACGCAGTTCATATCATAATTCACAGACAACCAACAATTTACGCTGGTCAACCTTTGAAATCTTGTCGTCAGAAGACTTCATTTTAATTTGGTCTCGTTCGAAGGAATGAAGTATGAAAAAACTGAAATACCTTAAAGTGAAGTATTCGATTACATGCGAAAGGTCGATGGGTTCTGTGTCTAAAGTAGGTCAGCTATTAGACCTTAAAATCTTCTCAAGATATTAAGTAATTATTTCAATTTTCGCACTAATGATCTTTGAAATATTTGTATATGTCATTTGAATATTCATCATTCAGAAGGTTTCAAAACATACACATATACGTCAGAAAACATTCTAATATTTCAGATGTAAGATCAAAACTGACAAAGGAAAGAAAGGATTGAAATAGCTGAAAAGGAGTTTTGCGTTAAATGGTTAATGAAGCCACTGATCATATGCATACCATTGTTGGAGACAACGCTGGCATAGCAAGAACTTCGTGAGGGGGAAGGTCAGACGGAGGTGGAGATGGGCTTGAAGCTGGGCTTGGAGTTGGAGGGACTTGCTGCTTTGGCGGAGGAGGCGCTGATGGAGCTGCATCTCCACCTCCTGAACTTACTCCATCGCCTTTATAACTTGCAAACTTTTCCAAGCCATCATTGCTCTCAGCCTGCACCAACAACGTCATTACTCATGGCTTCACGTCTGAGAGCAAAATCTATTTTCAACTATGAAATATTGGGCCACTAACACATTCTTGGCAAGACCCAAAAGCCAAAGATGTGTAATTATCCAGTACTCCATGATGACATCAAATCAACAACCTGCAAGATTCTGCGATGACCTTCTAAGCCTTAAGTTGAAATCCGCGTCCCAGTCTTCTCCCGTAGATAGGTGCACCTCTAAATTGCAATAAGTTAGCATCTCGCTTGATAGATTAATACACTCAATTCTGCTCCTAGCCAAGGGCAAGTGTGAGTCAGGGCTTACAATAACACAAAGAGGATTTCCAACTGACACATCCTTTGTTCCCGCTGGACACAAAATTTTCGCTAGGACTCTGCAAAAATGAGAACTATTATCAATCCCTTGCATCAGGAGCATTGAATACAACGCCAAATTTGAATAGTCAAGAGAAGTGCTTCAGCGTAAATACTATCTTGCAAAGAATTCAAAACAGTCACGAAGAGCTTCAGTGCAACTAACCCATCTTCCATGCACTCCAGATCAAGAGTGGCCTTGTCAGTCTCAATGTCGCACAAGACTTCACCAGCTGCTACCTGAACAAATATTCACATTCAGTACGTCGGCAAATATTTGCCACGTTCGAGTGCAGAAAGAAACTAGGCGGGAGGACTCTCACCGTATCTCCTTCTTTCTTTTTCCACTTTCCGACATTTCCTTGGGTCTGTAAGAAATAAACCATTGTTAGTACTATAAGACCATAATCATTGAACACAAGATGAATATTAACGGTAGTTCTTATGCAATTCCATAATAGATATCCTAAGGTTTAGGTCTCCAAAAATAGTGGAATAAATTACCATTGTTGGTGACAAAGCAGGCATTGTAATGACTTCATGAGGGGGTAGATCTGTGGTATCGACCAGCAACCAGTCAGTACACTTGCCTACAAATGATTCATACAGAGTCAGTACTTGAGTCTAGAACAGATTCATTCATGCACCATAATACTGCAAATCATCGAAAATTTCAGACTAACTCATTTGAGAGCATGCTTCATACAAAAGATTTAAGGCATATTGCAGAAGCGAAAATGTAGAAGAGGATGATGTACCTCCCGAAGCATACCCGCGAACACCACCAGCAAACTGCTCAAGCCAAACCATAAGACTCAATTATCAAGTATTAGTGATGAAGTCGATTTATTTATAAAAGGAGCTCCCTGTCCAATAGTTAACCCCTTAGCGCCTGAATCCTTTCTTGAATTTTATCATATATTTGTTGATATCTTTATAAATATATATTACTTAACTTAATTTCATTATATTCATCATACAGAAAGTTAAAAAAAAAGAAGTCAAGCATTGGTCTGGATGAATAAGAAGTTCTGTGGTAAAAAAAGGAACCTCTGTGCTCATCGTCCAGATTTTGGATGTTGGAGCGCTAAGGGGTTAATAGCATACCTACAAATTTCATCATGAGCTTTCAATTCTACGTGAAGATAGGTATTTCATTTTGCTTTTATCCTTGACTCCTCCTGGCTTAAATTCTTGTGCATTGCAAGGTTGCTTGCCACTTCTAGTCAATTTAAAAAATGAAGAAAAGGAGTTACCAAGCCACGACAGTACTTCGTTCAGTCGCTAGAGTGTATCGTATGCTGTACTAAATTCCTCTTTAAATCACTAGAACACTAAACATATTCATATCAAACCCAAATGTACCTTTGGAGTCAAAAATCGATGGCGTTCCTCAATGAACGACAATGAGGTGAAGTCGTTCCTATTTACCAGAACAATGGATAAGGTCAGAGACTAAATCCAAAACTGGACTCCCACACCATTAAAAGTGCAATGCATCTCCAAAAAGTACGAATAACACTTTTCTGAATAAAATATATATGCCATGATTATCCCATGACTTGCAACAAAAAAACATGCATTAATGATCAGATATTCAGGCATTTGTTATCCAGCAAAACTCAGGTCAACATATGCCAATTACCAACACTACAAGCAACGGATAACAGCATTGAATTCTCAAAATAAGTCATTCCTAGCTAGAATCTGTTTTCCAAATACGTTCACAACATGGATGTGTATTCTGTGAACCCACCTCTTCACCAAATCAGAATTCAACTGGTTCGTCCGTCCACCAGGAGGACTGCATACATTACAAAAATTTCAGTGTCATAAGAAAAAATCATCATCATCAATTGGAACGTCTCGATGAGAGCCTTCACACCCAACACTGTAGTTGGTGCTAGAACAACATAGCAAAAGCGACCTAAAACCCAAGGTAATGGCATGAATACAGGTTTAGACACCACTTAACACATATTTCTAGTTTAGATATTATTAATCTGTTGACCTTCAAGTAAATTGATAATCAGACCCGATTATTTCAACATAACAATTGACGAGTCCATTTGATCTCCGGCCAACGATTCCAACAAATGTTGTATAGCCTTGTACGAACGGGAAAAGCCCTAATCCTTGTGCATTGACCTAAACCATCTGGAACCTCGAAAATAATGCACTTGCTCAACGTTCGGTAACGATTGAGAGTAAAACCAAAAGTCAAACATCAATTCGGTGATCAGCTACTTGAGAAGCTAAACTAACCAGTTCTCACAATGAGCGACATTCTATTGGCATCCATGATCGCCGAAGATCCCCAGATCAAATAGAAGTCGCAACTACAGAGCACTACATAGAAATCCCGATCACAACACGTCTTCACTCATTCGCTCCATTGCTGTGAAAAATACCCTAATTCGATCCGGACCCCGAGATTGATCACAAATCCCAGCTCATTCACCAAAGGAATCACAGAAACCATAACAAAGAAGAAATGCTCAATACCGAGGGTAATGTCGGGGAGCCACAGTGCGAGCTCCAAAGAAGCTGCTCGTGAGCGCTCTGGCCATCTGCTCCTGCATAGCCCGAGCTCGCCATGTGCCCGCCATGGCAGCAGTCAACCCCGAACCCTAACTCACAACCTTTAATCACAACAACCTCCGATCAAAATCCCATTCCTCAGCAAAAAAATAATCTGCAAACTCGCGAATCCAATACACAAACTCGATCCCCTCCGATCCAAGTGCAAACCCCGAATTCCCAACAGACCTTAAGACGATTTCCGCGAGAATTCACGGAATTCCAGCCGCTATTCTCCGTCTTCACAACTTGCTAAGTCATTTTCTCCTCTCCATGTGAGGAATTTGCTAGAAATATGATGCGACGAACTTGTGGCGAACTTGCGGCGTGGATCGGTCGTTGAGAATGTGCCCGGGCAACGCATTTGGGGAGACGGGCTTCGTTTGAGCAGACGAAGAACTCGGGAAGTGCTTGCAAATACCGACCGCTGTATGGACATCAAATCCAAAGCAAAGATCTGGTCGAAGTAACCGACCAGTGGTAAAAAACACTGACCATTGGGCGGAAATGGTTCTCCAGCGAATATTGGTCCTGGGACTCATTGCATCGGCCGTCTGATGGACGGATACCAATCATGCAGCTTCTACTGGTCGAGGTAGCCTACCCCTGGTCGAAATAACTGACCTTTGGACAAACATTGCTTCGAAGCGACCATTGGACGAAGGTCTTCGGACGAGCTATGTAAGGGTCGACAAGCCCAGTTCTTAAAGTGACCATTGGTCGGCGACCGATCACAATCTTCGGATTTTTAGCCGCAGTAAACAGGTCAAGAGTTCGAAGCGGATCGGAGTTACGGAGCGGTGATACGTATTACCGTGTATTATAACGGTCTCCCGCTCCCGCGCTTCGTCTCCTTCTTCTCCTTCGACTTCTTGAAGCTCTGTTGCTCCTCCTTTTCTTGCCAGTCCACCACAATGTCATGTTTGATGGAATAAGTAGTGGCCGGGAAAATCGGTCACTTGTGTCATGAGGCTCTGATATTGTTTGGGCAACAGTAGTCTCCCTGATCATTGTCACTGAGTTGAATGGGCTCTTGACGCAATCTGTTGAGCATGTCAATTGCAGAGTGGAAATTCTTGTATATCTGAACTGGTTATCATCCTCAGTGCATTGTATGTTTTGTGCAAGATTTTGAATACATGTTCATATATGTTGTCTTGCTTGTGGAAATGAATTGGTCTTTTAGTAGGTGAATCATCGGAGGAATTTAAGAGCCATGATTTCGTTCGATCACTTGTCTCATGAAGTTCTCATATTTTGACGAATCAGTCGTCTTTCTTGGCATTGCCGCAGAATTCGGTCTCGGATCTAAAAAAAAATCGGTTGTCAGTTGCGTGTTAGAAATTCTTGTATCTCTAATTTATTGTTGATCGTATTATGTATTCATTAAGTGGGTGAATGCACAGAGAATTTTGAGGGACGATTGTTGTTGATACATAATACTTCTTGTTACACAAATTGTTTACGTCTTACTTTCTCTAGATAGGCTCGCCTTTTTCACGTACCGATTTGCGAAGATGGTGAAGCCTGGGACGGACGACGTTTTGACTGTACTTGGAATTCTAGGTACGTGCCCATTGCGCCGCAGGGCGTAAGATTGGTTGAAAATCAGTTTGCAATGAATAAAATTTTATTAAAAATACAATGTAACTGAAAACAATTGAGAAAATATTCATAATTCACTCTGCTGAAGTAAACTAGGAAAAGCGTGGTTGTGATAAGTTCTTTGGGATACGTGGAGGAAGCTAACACTGTAATCAGTCTAGTAGTGTTTCTTAGAAACGGATCATAACGTCAATTTCTCGACTTCGACACTTTCAGGATGCTTGACCTGAAACGTAAATCTACACCAGTCCTAGTTTATTGAGCTTTGTATAGATGAATGTCATAATTAGAATCGCGCTGTTTCAGCGAAATTGACAAAATGACCACCTACCATACGGCCAGGAGATGAAATTTCAGTGATCATATGAATGTACTCACCAGATCGTTTGTGGAATGATTAAATGTAGATCCTCAAATTCCACTTGATCCAGAAGACTCTCGGTAAACTCGGTAAGGACATTAGTGTCATTCATTGGCAAATTACGCGAGACGATACGAAGACTAGCATGATAGATTTTGGAAACTATCCTCTGTTGCTTTGTTACCAGAGACACAATGCAAGACCATTACAACGGTATTCGAGGGATCAGCAGCGTTGTGAGATAGCTCTACAGGACATGTGAACGAAATAATCTGCTCAGAGCACTTTCTGACCGGTGATTACTTGGTTGTGCCTTCACAGGAAATATCACCTCGATGGGACTGTTTCTATCCCCCATGTGAGCATACAGTGAAAAAATTTCGAATACTACATAATGATTACAATTTGTTTGACAACTCGTCCAAGTCCAGTGTAGTACATGGATTGATTGAAAATGTAAGCAAAATGCTAGGGTCGTGATATACGTCACTTGATAAGATATGAAGTCGATTACCAGTATACTGAATTATGAAATAACAATGATTGTATTTAAAGGCCCACATTCTACAAGATCTGTAAGGCGAAGAGCACAGGGCAGTACTCAGCTTTACCATACGTTGCAACACTCCTAAATTGCATGTTATGGACATTCTATGGATCCGGAGCTGTGGCCGGACTCATTTTTGTGGTGTCCATCAACGTTGCTGGCTTAATCATGGAGGGATGTTATGTTACCATTCATCTTCTTTTTGGCTCCCACAACAGCAGGGTATGTTTCCATACTGAACTTTCCAGCTGAGATATATATAGAATGTAACATGATTCCCGAGTCAAGAGAGCACCTTAGAAGAGCAATTCGAGCTTTAGTTATTAGTATCTAGTGAAAACCGAATTGTTGTAAGCTCCTGCGACAAGATTGCTCTGGAACGACATTCCGTAATAATATCATTGAAACCATGCCTCTCTTAGCGCCTGCTCCCACTTGTGATTCTGCTTCACAGATGATGATATTTAGGTTGTGCTTTGGATTATTTGCTGCAAGACGACATTCCTAATAATGTCTTCCTGACAAATGCAGAAAACAATATCCATATTGCTCGCAGTTATAAGCATATTGTATGGAGCTTTGGTTTCTGTGGTTCTGGTGGTTGTCAAGTCAAAGGATAGTCGAGCTGAGGTGGTCGGTTCAGTTTGCGTTATAATCGGGGTGCTTATGTACGCAGCTCCTCTGTCGGTCATGGTGAGCATTCTGCTTCATTCTCTACTTTGAAATTCTCTAATGTGTTTTTACCTGATATCTTTGTCGAGTACACTGGCCTTGTTCCATGAAAACAACGACAGCTTCAAATTTTCTGACAAAACGTGTTATAGAAAACAAATTGGGATGTTCAACCTCCCGGTTGGTTGAAACAAAACCCCAATGTTTAAGTTATTAATTCTGTTTTAACAGAGGGTTTGCTTTAGTGTTCGAAAATAATTTTCTCTGTCAAGTGAGTAACTGATAATGAAATTTATTTCTAATTTACTAGGAATTAGCCTTGCAAAGTTCTGTCTATGGGGCATTTCAAAGTGAGGCTAAATAACCCCCAAGGATATTGGCAAATAACGTAGATTGTGACGCATGTTGTTCAAGTTCTGGAAATGGATAGTCCCGGATTATCATGCAACCGTATACACGGTCCTCTCACTTACCAAACATGCATTGTCTTGGCCACTGTGAGCAGAAGGAGGTGATAAGATCACAATCTGTAGCAAGTATGCCGTTCCTGTTATCCTTCGCCTGTTTCTGTAACGGCCTTATCTGGACAAGTTACGGTATCATCAAGGAAAATTTGTTCATCTACGTGAGTGACTTCCTCTCCACCAGTTTGAGTTTGACACTGATAGTTCGCCTCTCACCTCTCCTCTGAGTTTGCCTCTGATCCTGCCAAGCAAATGCATAACCTCAATGAATCCCAATTTTGTAGCAATAGGAAGCAACCAAGAATGGGATGTGAACAGCACGGTTATATCTCATAATTAGTCTTATCCTTCTTTTCAGACCCTCCATTGAGGATTCTTATTACGTCGTTGTAGTATTCCTGATAAAGACCATTGTTGAAACCTCACAGATTCCAAATGGCTTGGGCACCCTCCTCACTATTGCGCAGCTCGTCCTGTGGTGTATCTACTATAAGAAAGGCGTGCGGAAATCCAGTGAGAGGGACACAGCTAATCTTTCAGGGCATCATGCAGTCGACATTGAAAAACTTACGAAGCAGCCAAGCGCTGGAGCCCGTCTTGATCTCTCTGCCGACTCCGATCTCAACCGAGAATCAAAGAAAGGTTTCAACGAGAATGACACCGCGCTTATGGCATTGTGTCGGGATGTCTAAACGCCTCCAAAAAAGACCTTTCCCACCGTCACCTCAAAATTTTGCTTTCAATTTCTTCTCAGTATCGTGCAATACTTGTTCGATCTAGATCTTGAGAAAAAACACTAGGTAGAATTAGTAAAATATGATAGTCCCACATTTTCTCCTCCGAGCGAGAAATTGAAATTGGAAGAGATTAATCGTAGAAGCTAAATAACAAACATGGAAAGTTTGTCTTGTATGTGAGACAAATTGAGAATAAGTGCTGGATTTGGTTTTCGGAACCTTCATGTTACAACTTGAACATTAGACCAATGGGGGAGTTTTGGTATTTAGGGACTCTCAGTGAGGATTGCATCTCCAATACTCGACTAGGACGACCCAACTTTTATATCTTTCTCTTTGTCTCCAAGAGTTGCATCTATTATGTTGGGTATTGTATTTTAATTCACAATATGAATGTGTGCTTTTGATATTGTAAAAGTTGTGAAATTTTGGTACTATAGCTTTCAAGTTGTCCATTTCCTTGAGGAGGACAAAAACTCATCATTGATTGGTCATTTTGAATAACTTAATGTTCATGTAAGAAAGATTCTCAAATTCAAGTCTAGGCAAGCCTACCAAAATCTAAAAATGTCATTTAAGAGTTAAGCTCTAAGGTCATTCAAGGATTAAGCTTCATGGTGAAGTCTTCAATATTCATCAATGTTTAGGATCTCACAAACAACCTAAATTGGACAACTTATTTTTCATACAATGAAATTATTCAAGTTGCCATACATTATAGAATGAATTCTTAAAACACTGTATAAACTAAATAACTTAGTTTCCACGCAATGAAATTATTCAAGTTATCATATATTTTGGAACAAATTCTTGAACAACTTATTCTCCATGCAATAAAATTATTCAAGTCATCATAAATTGTCGAATGAATTCTTGAAACACTTTTGTGAATGTGAACTACTCTAGTTATCATACATCATGGTGTTCATACATGAAACACTACTTCAAAAGTAGTAGATTAGTAGACCTTATTTATTGAATGTTATTACATAGTTTGTAATGAATTCAACTTCAACTTATTGTCACTATGTAGTTTGTGATAGCACTAACTATATATATATATATATATATATTATACATAGACTTTTGGCACTTACCATTGTTGTGTAGTTTGTAATGACTCCAACTCACACTTATTGTCACTGTGTAGTTGTAATGACATTCATCATAGTTGTAAGCATTTTGAACTTTAGCACCAAGTTGAAACAAATAGGGAGATTGCAAGAGACACTTGTCCTATTTTTTGTCCCCTTCTTTTGGTGTTTTTTTCTCATAACTTTTGCCTTGTTTGTCCAATTGGCATGAAATTTGGAAGGAAGGTGCATGCAATAGTTGTAGATATTAAGTAATTTTCTCAAATTTTCTCAAATTAGTTTACTATTTTTAACCTGCCTCCAGTTGGATGTCTATCTTGGCCATTTTGGGGTCATTTAGTCCTATTTTTTGACCCAAAAATGTGAATTCAAAGCTATGAATTAGACATTCTAGAGGTTTACCAACATTACAAGGACTAACAATGATTTATTTACAAAAATAGCAACATATCAATTGCACATATGGGGGCAAAATGACCTTCTTTTGCATGAAGGCTACAAATGGAGAAATTTTTTCCTATAAGAAGTTTGTGGTTTAATGTAATGTGAGTGCAATCTTTTCTAGAAAAATGGCTTTTATATTGAATTTTTTTGAACTTTTTTTGAATTACTAAAAATGAAAAGGTCTAAAAATTCCTTTTCTTCTATTTTTTATGCTCCCAATGGTTTATGTAGTACCTTGTAGCAATCTGTAGTACTATATTAGAATTGAATTGATAGTTTAGATTTTCTAGGCACCATGAATTGACTATTTCAATTTGCAAGGATATTGTTGATACATAGTATGTGTAGTAATATATAGTAAGGCCAATCCTATGGCCCAAAACTACGTTTTCGAGCCAAAAATGTGAAATGTTTTTTGCAATCACCGAAGTACTATAATTTGGTACTCCAAGACCTCTTTTCCATATATATAAGCTAACTTACCACATATGTATCTAATAGTACGGGCTTGTGGCACCAAGATTTTGCACTATAGTTTGGTGCTCCTACTAGAAGAAATTCGCATTCATCTACTTAATGTGTTTTCGTTAAGTAACACAAAATTGTGTTGGAAATAATGCAAATTTGCAAAATTGTCACTAAAATACTACTAAACTCAATTATTTTCAACACAATTTTGTGTTATAGACAGAAACACTTTAGGTAGATGAATGTGAATTTCTTCTAGTGTCCAAGACCTCTTTTCCACGTTTAGATATTGATTTGTTATATCAATAAGGGTGCAAAATTAGTGTCACCTACAAAATTACTATACATTGCTAGTAGGTTGTGCATAAATTTTTTCTTTATATAATTATATAAATGCCAAAATTTTAGAGAATTTTTTTTCTAATTTCTATTTGTATGGTAAAAAATAAAATCTTGAATAATCTTCACAAGAAGATGCCACTTGCCACGTGTATTCATCCAATATTTTTATTTGAAGGGTACTTAAGTGCATTTTCAGTGAATAGTATTGCAAAGTCCTTCATTATGGTATTCTTGATTTTTCTGAAGAAGAAGATGCTTAAAAAATGGATCACCCTTGTAGTGTATTTTGACCATTTCGTGATATTTTCTCTTGATGTGAATTTCAGCTATAAAAATGATATTTTTTGAATTTGAGTCCAACTAATGAAATGAAGCTTATCAAGTTCAGTTTCTACTCCAATTGGAAATTTTGAAAATTTCATAAATTTCCATGCTTTATAGCAATCTGAACTTAGGGCCTATAACCATGGTTTGTTGAATTTCTAATTTTATAGTGACACGATAACTTTGGTTTATCCCAAGATGTTCTTCACAGTAATATACATATATGTTGAAAATTTCAGATTTTTTGAGTATATTTTGTTTTTGATATGAATTTTCTTCAATTTTTTCTTAAAAAATTTACAGTAATTTCCAAAAAAATATGAAATTTTTATCACTTGTATTTTACATATGATTTGATATCTAAGAAATAAAAAAAAAATTCATTCATATCTAGTTGCAAAATGGTAGAAAACAAAGTGATGGATAGGGAGGCTTGAAAGTAGTGGTCATGGGCCCATCCTTCTAGGGTTAACTTAACCCTTAAACGTCAACAAGGATGTTTTGTGTCCAATGGATGACAAGGAATTCTCTTGTAAGACAGAAGTGCAACTATTCATCCTTGGAATTAGAGGTGGAAAGGGAAGATCTTCTACAATAGATTGACCTCCAATGGTTATTTTTGTTTTTTTAAAAGTAGATGATGTCACATGGTTCTAAAAGCCATGATTTCCATGGTCACCAGTCCATCCTTAAGGGTTAACTTAGATAAAGCTAAATCACTGAAAAACCCTGTTGATGCGGACCTGACCACCACATACGTAATAGGACAAATCATTACTAAAGTTCCTTAAAAGTGACGAATGTAAGTTACCAAAAGCAATGGGACCACCCTAGCGTTCAGGAAGTTTTTTGAGTTTTACCGGCTATTTTCCTACAGTTCCCACATGGAACCATTTTTTCAAGTACAAGGTTTGGTTATTTTCTCTATTTTCCATTCAAAATTGATTTTTTTTGTTTTTTCCATTGGTTTTTAGCCGATGTTTTCAAATTGCAACCGTTTTTTTTATCAATTCCACTAGCTAACTTTGAACTAGCCACCGGTTCTTCCTGCACATTGTACCACCCAGTTTTGTTTTTTTGGTTTCTAGACAAATGGTTATGTGGCCTTTCTTTCAAGAAGGTTCTGCATTTCCTGGCTCTTTCATTTTGGGGATTTGAATTGAATGAGGTCAATTATGATTACACAATTTTGAATATGTAGTTTTTGTATGCAATATTTGTCTGTGATGGCTCTGCATGATGGATAAGATGAGGTTTTGGAAACATTGTGGCAACAATGTGCAGGGCCATGACGATAGTCTGGCATTTTTTAACACATTTACCCCCTTTCTTCTCTACAGGTGAAGCTGCCCAATTTTTTTTGAGGCAATTGGGCATTTAATTGCCTAAAAAAACCCTGGGACCACCTGCTAAGCTTAACTTACAGAGTGTCCGCCTGGCAATTGGCCACTTGGCCCATTCCTTTGCTGACTGCGGAGCGGTCACAGCGGACGTTTTTCTTTGCAGCTTGTGCATTTCCGGAATAGTTTCTCTCGCAATTTGAGACGTCGCTTCGATTTGATCTTCTCCGAGTTGTGAAATAGTTCGGGGTATCATAATTCTCTGTCTTGCGATCGTCGAGGATTTATTCGGATCGGAGAGTGAAATTTGACGAAAACTCAATGCGAAAGAGCTCAGGAGACGAATTTCATTTCTGTTGCGACATCACGAAGGTCCGTAAGGCTTTTTTATGTCTTCCTTCCGTCGATGCACCAGTGCGTTGTTTGTAGTTAATGCTTCCTTTCAATGCGTTAAAATTTTGCGAGGTTTCTTGGTTCACATCTCCTCTGAGGAGTCTCTGTCTGCGGCTTTCCTTTTAGGTTGGAGTAACTTGGTTCCTGGTGAACGCCGAGGGTTGATTCTGATCGGAGAGTGTATTTTGTACCTTATTAGAGAGCGTAATTTCTGTGCCGAAATTAGGTTTGATTTCAATTGTTTAGGCAATGTTGATTCCACTTGAGGTTTTGGAATGAGCTGTGGTTGAAGATTTTGAACGAACAGGTTGTGGATGCTGCTTCTCACATCTTAATCCTGTGGCAGATTCTTTCGAAATAGTCATGGAGATTGTATCGAAGAAGAGTAAATTGTTGAGTGCTGAAGAGCAATATTTAGATCCCTTTCCAACGACGAAGCTCGGAGCTGGAAGTAATGTAATTCATGGCAACGAGGGGAGGGATTTTTTATCAGGAGCGTCAAAACCTGCACGCATTTCTTTCGAGGGAAACATTGGAGTAGGGAAATCCACCATTCTGAAGTTGCTGCAATCGCATCCTCGTCTGCAACAGTAAGTTTTTCCATCTTGCTTTTTTTCTCGCGTATTGGCAGGAATTGCGCATTGTGATAATCCTAAATGCTTAACTTTTATAATCTTTTGTTGGCTTTCCACTTGCAGAATTACAGAGATACTGCAAGAGCCTATTTGGGAGTGGCAGAATGTCAGTGGGACAGGTCTCAACATGCTGGACGCTTTTTACAAATATCCTGAAAGGTTTTCCGTGTTACCTGAATTATTGCCGAATTATCAGAAACTTGAAAAAATGAACATCACTTGACAGATCCGTGATCGTTCAAATTTGATTAGTCCGTTTCTCAACTTAGAGTCTCTGTCTCAAGTGGCGCTCATTTGCTGTCTGTACAAGGCTGCCTGCTGCTGTTTTGAATCTCTTCGATTTCTGTTAACTTACAAGCTTCTTGTACCATTGCTGCAGGAACGCCTACTTGTTTCAGAGTTTTGTGTTTACAACCAGGTTTCTGCAGCAGAATGCAGCGGCATCTCAGTCAAAAGCAGCTCTGCTGCTGATGGAGCGATCAGTTTTAACTGACCGTTGTGTGTTCGTGGAGACTGCCACGGAGCAAGGATATTTCAATCCCCTTGAAGTCGCTGCTTACGATGCTTGGTACGATGGTGTTGTGGCAACACTTCCAAACGTGGTGTGTATTCGCCACAACTATGGTCCTCTTTGCCTATTAGAGACCTAATGTACATTCCTTGGCTTTTTGAATATGGTCGATGATATTTTGATTCATGTAAGGGAGGTGCAACCCGTCATCTCCTGGGCACGCTTTATTGATTCGCATGTAGTAATCTTGATGTGACTGTTAACAGGTGCCTGATGCTTTTGTCTATCTAAGAGCAGATCCAAATGTGTGCTACGAACGTTTAAAAGCACGGTAAGCACTTCGATGTCTGATGATCTTTACCAAGATCTAAATCTGCCTCCCACAATGCTGAAGAAATTTCTAAACACTGAATCGGGTACTGAATGTGGTGGAATTGCTCCAGTAGATATTCAATTATTCTTATTTGCTGCGTTACATTTAATTATTGCGTAAAATCTATCCATGAGCAGTTTTCTTTAAATGACCGAATGCCTAATGTGTTTGAAGTTCTTCACATCCGTTTTGGTGGTATGCTCAGAGCACGGTCAGAGGAAGCAGAGGTCAGCTTGGAATACCTCCAGTCAATTCATTCCAAGCATGAAAAGTGGTTCATAGAGAGTGCTTTTAACGATGCCGGTAAATGCTCCTGGTGGCCTGTTGTTTTCTCTCAATTTTTCCTTCGAGAAGGGATGCAGTCTCTGTCTAGGCTTGGTCGAAATTTTCACTTGAAACTCATCTATGACAGGCTCTGCAGCTACTCTTTCTGTATTAGGGTTCAACGTGCTCACTTATCATGTGAGGAAACACCGGTGTAAGCATTTACATGTGACGTTAATTTCGTATCCTCATTCGCAGGAAATTGGGGAGGCAAGTCGCAGGCGGGGTATTTTAGCTCCAGTTCAAAGATACCAGCTGTAATTCGAGGTCGCCCCGTCTTCGTCGTCGATTGCACTAAAACAATGGAGTTCAACAAGCCCTCGAAAGAGGTTGATCGGGTAGTTGAGGAGATCGTGACTTTCTTGCTTGGTCCTTCCAAGTGAAGGTTATTTTACGCTGATGGCTGTTGAAGAAAAGGTTGTCTTTGTTTCAGGGACCAAGAAAACCAAATTTCCTACTGTAGGTACGGACTACGACTAAGGCTCACAATTTATTACAGTATTCAGATAATTAAACGGTCGTGCACATGAGCACATCCTGAGTCATTTTCATTGTATTCCTAGGTTCTAAATTTATTTGTTGCACACCAATGATTACGTTCAATTGCAAGCACAGGGATGCTATTTTCAACTTTCCAACTTGCAATCTTGGCTACAGTGATGAAGCTCTTGACATTACGCCTTTTCTAGACTTTTTGAGAAAATGTCGAGATAAGGATCACTTCAATTATCATTTATGCACTTTTTCATCTAGTATTGGCAATGTCATCCACATTACATTTCAAATAGAGCATAGAATTTTTTGGCAATAAAAGATTAATTTCCTTTGGTGAAAAATAAAGATTCCTTAAAAAATGATGTAATTTGGCCACTTGGTGCTCATCCAAAGGGATGCGTTATACATGTACATATGTAGACTATGGATGAAGCATCTTATAACCATTTGTATTTATATATGTTTTTGTGCAACAATATATTCTACATTGGATTTTTTGGGGCTAATTCTTGACAATTTCATTCATTCAAAATTGGTAAATTATACTAATATATTTTTTCAAAACCCTCCTTTTACAATCATGATATTCTAAACACAATCATTCTTTGTTTTATGATTGCAAAATAAATTTACTAATTACACTTTGATATAGGACAATTATAACAAAAGCATGATAATCTCGAATTACATGATTAAAAATGTGAAATTTTATGACTAATAAAAGACCTCTCATTTCAAATGAATTTGAAATCTTAAGACTTATAGTGGCTCTCATAATTATCCATATACTTCAGAAATTGCCATACCCAATCAAGAAATTAGATTTTTTTCAACAAATTTTGGATATATTGAAGTAGAAGTCCTATACTTGCAAAATGGACCATACAGAAATTACAGATCCAAGGATTCTGACGTTTGACCCATGGTCATAGGCTCCGTCCTTGTAAGGGTAAACAGTACATTGGACTGGCGTCTGGGTTGACACCCGGATGGACGGAATATTATTGATACCCGTGGCAGAGGCCCGGTCCGGTATCGAGCCCACGAAATCCACGACGACGGACCCCATGGAATGCAGGCACAGGGAAGAGGAGGAGAGACGGCAGCAAGAAGCGGGACTGAAAGGAGGCCCCCCGCCCCCCCTTCGTCAGTCCCAGGTGGTTCGCAGCTATGGCAGCCTGCCGATCGCAAAGCAGGCGGAGAAAGCCAAGCCTCCCGCTTGCCCGCCATAACTTAGCAACAACTTGGCCACCCTGTGCTCTGCGCCACGGAAGGGAAAAGAAAGAGCTCGCCGGGAACCTCAGCTTTCCAGGACGACGACTGACTCCCTTCCCTCGCTCGCCATCCCCATCCCCATCCCTGGCCTCGCGGTTGCAGCAGCAGCAGCTGCAGCTCAGCTCCACCACAAGTGGGAATGGGCCCTCCCTCCCGACCCCGTGCCCGCCATCCTCGTAGCGCTCCACCAGCACCAGCACCAGCAGCTGCTTGTCACTCGCCCCCGCTGAACCTTCACTGCTCGCCATCGCCCTCCTCCATCATCATCACCACCATCCTTTTCATCAACAACAAGGTCCCTTCCTTTCCTTTCCGTTCCCTTCCCTTCCCATCCCCCGGCCTGCCCTTCCTTTTCCCTCCCTGGAACCCTAACTGACCTCCTCTCTGCCTTTCCGCGTTCTCTCTATACGGCTTCGAAGACCTCAGTCCTCTCCTCCGCCTCTTCTTCTCTCTCGCGGCTCCTCTTCTCTCTTTCCTCGTCGTCGGTTGTGCGCTGCGCGTTTGTGACGACGATGTTCTTTTAGTTGTCGAGATCGTTTTGTTTTTGTTTTTGTGTTGTGGCGAGGCTTTTGTTGTGAGGTGATCTTTTGTTGGGTTTGGTAGAGGTTATGGTTTGTGGAGTGGTAGTGGAAGGAGGAATTTGAGGTGTGAGGTGTTGGAGGTGTTTGGAGGTTTTTGAGAGAGTATGGACAGGCAGGAGGCGGAGAGAGAGGAGCACGGGAAGGGCGTGCGAAGGCCGCGCTCGGATGCGGCTCGTCGACCGCGGCCTCAGTCGGGGCTTGTGTCGTCGGCACCCTCGCCAGATGTTCTGCCTGGTTCTCACGCTTCGTATGACTCTTACAGGGAGCGGAGTGGTGATCATCCCAACGCTGCGCAGGAACGGAAAGGGGTGGAGAAATTCGTCGACGTAAGGAAGCGGTTATCTTTTTTGTTGTGTTTCTGAGTTTAGCAATTTCGTTGTCGCGGGCTTGGCTTTCCTAGCAGGGGATTGGCGTCTTTGCATTGTGTGGGATTAACTGTGTGGTTGGATTTTGTGGTAGTGATGGTGCCTTAGTAGTGCTTCCAAGGGTTGGTATTGATAGGAATTGTACTGTGAATTTTTTTTGGTGGCAGGTGATGGATTTTGGAGGGGTTCGTACGGACCCCGGGTCTAATAGGAAGGATTCTAGAAAAGACGATAAATATTACAGCCGGCATTCTAGCAAGGAGCAACATGCGGCATCTGGCAGGCACATTGGAAGGGGAGATAGGGTTGATAAATATGAAGGGGAAGGTAGAGTTGGCAGAGACGAGTACAAAGTGGTCAGAGATTTCGGAAGGTCAAGGGACTATGATTCTAGGTCGGCAAGGGAAGAGCGTGGTCCCAGGTACGGAGGAAATGGATTTCAGGACAGTGTTAGAGAGAGTAGCCACCGTGGAGGTGAAAGGAGGGAAGAAGTGAGGCAAGGCAGGGGAGATGAAAGACGAACAGTAGAGGAAGGTGGAAAACATGGTTCTAGGAGAGATGAGCACAGAGATAATAAAATATTTTCGAGGAAAGAGAAGTTTAGTGACAGAAGGTTTCATGGGAAAGAGGATGCGAAACAAGAGAGAGGAGATTGGAGGGAAAGCAATGGGTCAAGAAAACCTGAACACGAAAGAGGGAAGAGGCTTGAAAAGAGTATGAAAGACATTGTTGACGCGGAAAGACCTGTGTTGGATGATATAGACGAGTACCTTGGTGAAGGGCGGAGCAATGACAGAAATAGACTTGGGAGATTTCGAGGGCGTGATGACTTTGACAATGGGAAAGAGAGGCTGCCACGTGATTCAAGTCACACACATCGTGTAAGCGTTGCTGAGAAGTACGGATCAAGGGAGGCGAATCTGAAATCTATTGAAAAGGACGTATCTGAACAGAAAACCGGAGGATTTACGAAGCTCAAGCTTAAGGTGGGCGGAGTAACTCACACCATTGTTTCAGACTCTGCGAAGAAAGTAGACGGTGCCGCCGCTTCTGTAGCCAACAAGGCTCGAGAATCTGAGAATGCAGGCGCTAATAAGCGGAGGAGACAACGTTTAATACTACAGGTATTTCAAGCTTGTGTAGTCTTAGGGAGTAATTCTGCTAATCCAAATTTAGCAATGCCTAGTTTCGTACGAATATTAACTCCGTTGATTTCGTGCGAGCTTTGTCTCTTGCAACACTTCTGGGTGCCTGTTTGGTTTTAGTTATTTCTGAATTATTCACATAGCAATGCGCTTCCTCTGCAGGACCAGTCGGATGATGACGAGGGGTTTGATTTTCCTCCCCCCAAAGTTGCCAAGAAAACCGATAACTTCAGCCCAGGCTACGCAGCAAAGGGTGAGCAGAAGATCCCGAATGGCGTGAAAGTCAATTCTATCAGCAGATCTGAGCATCCGAAGACCATGACCCTTGGAGCAGGATCTTCTCTCCAAGCTGTTCGGAAAAGCTCTCGTGTTCCTAAAAGACGAGTGCTGGATGGAGATGAGGATGACGTAGAACCACAGAGGCCATCAGCTTCTTCTAAAGGTTGATAATCTATTCTGAGCCTTTGCGTTCTGGTTTCCTTCTTGTGTTCAGATGTTCCTAGCTGTCGATTTAAATAGCTTCTGTACTTGCCAGACAAGCATGACCTCGGTTGGACTATTACTTGTATCATGGACTGTCCACCTAAGTATTCATTTATAGATGCGCTACCATAGCCTTCCAGTCATACTCACTACTCGTTGGCATCGACGTACTTCTTGTATCGCTGCTGAAAGATATTGGATACTAATCTTGTTCATTTGTGCTTGAAGGTGGAAAGGTCGTAGAGGATGAAGACAAGGAAGAGGGAGATGGAGAGGCTGAATTTTCAGAGGATGCTGGTCAAACTGTAGGTGAAGAGAGCTTCGACGGCTTGGGTGATGAAGATGATGAAGACGGGCCGGAATCTGTAAAGCCAGCAAAAGTGCAACTGAGTCGACCAATGAAGGAGATCGGTGGGTCGGTCGTGGCGCTAACTGCTAGGCAGCGTGCAATGCAGACATCCAAAGATGTCGACAGAGAATCTGCTCCTTCTCTAATCGAATATCCGGAGGGCCTAACCAATCCCCTTTCTCGAAGTACGTGTTAGAAACTCATGTCATGTAGCCTTGCTAGTTTCGATGTCAACTTGTTTGGTGTCCATGTCAGTAATTTGTTTGCCGAAGATAAAAATCTTGGTACTGATTGTATGTATATTTTACTGAACTTTTATGTACAGAAGGAAAGAATAATCTCTCAGAAGCTGAGAGACAAGTGAAGAGGGTGGAAGCCGCTCATCGTCGGAAACAGCAGGTCGAAAAAACTGCAAGAGATATTCAGGTACATGCCATCTATTCGTTATTGGTCGGGGCTGTAGATCCTTTGTGCATGGTTGTTTTTTTGCATCATAAAACTGGAATAGCGGTTCCACTTTCAAGTTGCAGAAAGCGTCGCAGTGGTCACTGTAGGTGTTGAATGTGTTGTCAGACGATTTAGTTACTTCGTATAGTATATTTGCAATCTTTAACTGATTTTCTCAGGCTGACTGAGCAAGGAAATTTGTCTTGTATGTTAGGCAACGGCAATTCAGAGAATTTTGGGTCAGGATTCGACACGGAAAAGGCGAGAAAATCGTCTTGAGAAACAGAGGCAAGATATTGAGGAGGTTTGTTTTGTTTCGATTCTGTTGCACACACATTTTGCAAATTCGAGCCTTTTGTCTTGTTTTCATCAGCACATGCTGAGAGCCCTGTAAATGTGTTGTGGAAGAGAAAATGTAAGTGTTTTTAGTAGATGCTTGCAGTGTGTTCCTGTTACTTGAGTCTCAAGGCTTTCTTGCCTTGCAGGAGAAGAAGGCAGCTGAGCTTGCTCCGTCGACCAACAGTATTCGCTGGAATCTTGGTCCCTCTGGCTCTATTGTTTCATTTTCAGAAGACGTGGGACTTCCAAGCTTTTTCAGTACGGGTCCATGCAGGTTGGTGCATGCTTAATACTTTCTTGCTATTTTGTATGCGGCATGATTCCGTCTATCTTGTTTTATATGAGCTTTATCTTTTTCAAATCTGGGGCTTTGACATCTAATATTGGGGTTCTGTTGATAGATATCCTCCACCTCGAGAAAAGTGTGCTGCGCCGACATGCTCCAACTCGCACAAGTATCGGGATGGCAAATCCAATGTTCCTCTCTGCAGTCTTCAATGTTACAAAGCAGTTCATACCACGCTTCCTGTTACTTCCACACACTAAAGATTTCAGATGATTGCTCATACACAGCCGAGAAGGACAAGACCCCGATCTCAGAAATGATGCTGCAGTTGAAGTAATTCCAGGTCATGGATTCACTACGTCGTGGACCCTGCAGGAAGATATTTCCAACGAGTGTAAAATATTTTCGCAGCTATCAGTTTGCAGTACCTATTCGCGTCATGAACCACGATCTTGAATCAAATGGGCCGAGGTACGCACATACTTCCGATCCTCTCTTCGCAGTGCCGGTTTGAGTAAAAACAATAGTCGTGACTTATGAAGATGGATGTGAAAATTGATTACGCGCCATCACTAGTTGTTTCTGTTTATAATATTGTAAACCATTAGAAGCTGTTTATAACAGATATCATGTTGTGCTTAATGTCTTCTTTTAGAAATTTTTCGAGTGTAAATTGCAAGATTAATTGCTTCATTTATTCTGGTGGTTGTGAATGTTGTGGTCGCAGATTTCTGTCTGGATTCGACCGACATTTATTGAAACAAACCAAGGTTCATGCCGTTCTGGGAATCATGTGCACTGGTGCACTAAGGAGGGACTAGCACTGTCTTAACAAGTTGAGATGCTGTAAGCAGCAGGTGTTCTCGTCAAGAGCATCTTATCAGCTACGGCCTGATCTATATCGTAGATCTAAATGTAGCAGATGCAAGTGTAGGAATATTGGATGGGAACACCGTTCTGCTTGGGTACTGTGCTTCCACACCGCTGTTATTGTTCATACTTGTTCTTATATCTCTCGTAGAAATACTGAGGTTTCTTTACAGTACTACCGGTTACTGGGAATTTCTAGTACTTTAGTACTGTTGTGCAAGCTTATGAGCATTTGCTACCGTATTAATGAAAGAGTGTTCGTGCCTGATCGATTATTTGTATTTTTTGATTTCGTGTGTACAGTATGTGGGAATTAGTGGAACCAATGCCACTTTCATTTTGCATGCTGAAATAGTCCAATATGAGTGCATTATTAACCCTATGGGAACAGCACTTAATTGTGGCCCCTTTCTAAATCCGGTCCATCTATGTTCCTGCCTAAAATGTACAAAAATATACACCTATTTATGAAAGCTTGTAGTTGCATTTTTAGCATGTTGAAAATTTATAGTTTTTTCATTAGATGTGCAAAAAATGCTTTCTAAATGAATCTAGAATCCACTTTTGACCACCAACCACAAAAACCTTTTTTTAAGACTGGATACTTTTTTTTATTGCAATATAACTTCTCATTCATTGCACACATCCAAAAACTGAAAACTGGGCAACAATTGTTTCCATTTACCACACATCCAAAAACTGAAAACCAATAAACGGACAACAATTGTTGCCATTTATTGCACACATTCAAAAATTGAAAACCTACTAGACAACAATTGTTGCCCATTTACCAAATACTAATTGCATGATTTAATTACCAATTCAATTGTGATACGAATAAATTTTTTTACCACTACCCAATGACCACACACTTTGTGGTGAATGGTTGCAAGGATTTTTTAACTAGATTTTAGCTTCATCACCTTTAAATTGCAATAAAATTTGTAGGAAGAAATCTTTTTGCTTTTTATTTTTTGAAAGTGAATCTTAACATGACATTTAATAATCATGCCATATTTCAAAACATCCAAGTTTCTATATTTATGTAGAGAAGGATTTGAATTTTGTCTATGTGGTGATTGGCAAGTTTACTTTATAAGAAAATTGATTAGCTTTTTGGAAATATAATTTTTCTTCCAATTGGTGCCTAGGAATAAAAGTTATGCCACAAAAATACCAAAATAGGTGAGGGCAAGTAGCCAAAAACTTGAAATAATTTTAAAAATTTTAAGTTTCTTAAAGATTGTATTTTTGTCTAGTATCTTGGTAAGAAAGATTTGGTACATTCTATTTCAATAAGTAATTTGAAAGTTATAAAGCCTCTTGTTTTGTGGGCATTTTTAGCACTTTCTTCAGGATAATATGTAACATATTTTTTCAAATTCAATTTTCAGAATTTTTCATAAAAAAAAGTTGCACATGGTTTAGATTTCTTTCTAGAGCAATCCCACCAATGGGATTAGTGTGTTTCAATTCCATCAACAATTTAGTTTTTCCTTCTATTTTACACCTACTTTAATTTAACAATTTCTTAAAGAATGAAAATCATGGAAAGGTGAGTGAATTCTATTTCATGAACTTTCAATTCAATTCTTCAATATAATTTTTTTTTATTTCACAATCCATAGTACAAAAATTTTAAGTTTAGAGGATTCAAAGCCTAGTAATCTAATCAAGCCTAGGAGCAAAAAAACTTATTTTCTTCACTTTAAAAGTTGATATCTTTATATCTTGTGATCAATATATTTAAAGTTTCTAAAATTTCTCCCACACATTCTCAATCATACTAGTGTAAGATCCTACAATTGGATATCCAAAAGGAACAAATGTTTTAAATTTTTGTTGTTTGCATTAAAAAGGGCAGTTTTGAGTATTTTTTGACAAAAATATGGCCTTGTATCTTTAGAGGCCATTCTAATTGATAATGAGCACTTCTATCTTACTTGTTTACAAGTAGTTAACATCAATGTGCATTTGAAAGAAAATATTTTGTAACAATTCTTACAGATAATATATTCTTACAATTTCTAGGATGTTTCTATATAAAACCAACACAAATCCTTCCGTCCATCCAAATCATATAGAGCCATATCATTGCCCTTATCATTGAAGGGTTGAGGGATTCAGATTTTGAACAAATAATCAACACCATAAAAAATATGACACCAATATTTGAAACAAAAAGGGTTATCAAAATTTAGATTTAGATTCACAAGATGTACACAAACGAAACATGAGTCTATAAAAAAACTAGTGTTGTTTTTGGTACATCAAGAGCAGATAGTGCATTTGAAAATTCACAACTTATTCATATGGGATCCAAATTCCACAATCTAAAGTGCATTGGAATCTACTTTAAATTACCAATAAGATCCATCCAAAATAATCTATCTTTAATAATACTATAGTAATGATGCTCAATTGTAATCAGGGCTTTTTTCCCATTTTTTATGAAGTGGCAAAGTGGCAATATAAAATATTATAGTGGTGCTCCATGTTTCAACATTCATTCACATATTGGATAGAAAATATTATAATAGCACATTTTACATGTCCATGAATCTCTTTCCATCCAAGATCTGGTGATTTCATTCAAGATTTTTTTGTAAACTTGAAGTTTTCTGGCCAAAAACTTCATGGTTTGCTGTCATTTTTAAGCCAAAGTATTTTTTCCTGGTGCAATCTCGCACCAAAAAGCCAAAAATAAAAGCCCTGATTGTAATTAGTGACGATTATAGGTGCCCATATCTTCACCTAAGTTCATAACAGACGGAAGTAGCGGAGACACAAATCTGCCAAATGGACAAACGACGAGCCAGTTTGATTCTCACATGAGGCGCTCTTGCTAAACCCTAAACCCCGGCTTTGTTCCAACGGGGACCAACACCAAGGTCCGTCGTCGTCGTCGTCGTCGCTGTGGTCGGTGCGGAGTTTTTCTGTGACAATTTCAGTTGTTCCAGGGACTTCGACACGCACTGAGAGAAAGCCATGGGCGGGAGAGGGCGAGGCGGTAAGCGCAACCGCACGCAGCGACGCGACTTCAAGGATGGGCGACCGAACGAATGGAAGCGCTCGCGCCCGGCGTCGGAGTCGCGGGCCAATTCCGAAGCGGGCTGGAATCCGTTCGTCATGGAGAGTCCGGCGTACGAAGCTTTTTACAAGGCAAGCTTCGTGAATTAGGAGGCTGCATTATTCTGTCGTGATGTTTTATTTGAAATGAGGGCTGTACCTTTTGAGCTTACGTAACCCGTCCTCCCGATTCCGTAGTTCTTCTACGAGCATGTTTTGAGTTTGAGGTTTGGTTCAAGTTTGCAGGAAATTGTTTAGAGCAGTTTAGAGCAATTATTGGATTTTTTTTCGTTTTATTAGAGCTTCTTGAATTATGAGGCAGCTTCACACTGCTTGTGAGGGAAATTGTCGTGATGTTTAATTATACGTGAGTGGCAGCTTCTGAGCTTACATAACTCGTTCTCTCGATTCTGTAGATTTTCTAGAAGAGTGTTCTTGAGTTTGAGGTTTGGCATTTGAGGTTTGAAATTCGCAGGATTCGGTTTAGAGCGGTTTAGAGCGGTTTAGAGCAATTGTTAGATATTCTTTTGTTTTATCAGGCAAGCTTCTTGAATTATGAGGCACCGGTACACCGCTTATGAGAGGAAGTGTCGTGATTTTTATTCAAATGAGAGTAGCACCTTTTGAGCGGAACCAACTGTCGATTCTGTAGACTTTCTGTAATCGTTTTATTGAGTCTGAGGCTTGGCATGTGAGCTGAGGTTCGGTTCTGATCAATCGTTGGACCAATCTGGCATTAAGAAAATCTTTGAATTTTCTTTCGTTATAGCCTTATTTATTTCGTAATATTCACTAGGATTTTGATTTTGGGAAATTCACTGATTTGAGGATTAAATGTGGCAAACTTCTTGAATTATGACGCAGCATTACACCAGCTATGTGGAAAATTGGCTTACGAGGTTAATATTTTAATTTAATTAGAGCCGTACCTTTGAGCATGAGTGAAACCACCCCTCAATTCTGTTGACTTTCTATAAACTTTGTAAAGATGTTATGAAGTTTAACATTCTGAGGTTTGCAGTTCAGAGGTTTCGGATAGAGCGGTTTAGAGCAATTGTTGAATTTTCTTTCGTTTTAGTCTCATTTATTGCACACAATGCACTCGGGTTTTCAGGAAGTTCAATTCACAGTTGTGATGTTTAAATGTGGCACGTCGTTTTGCACAATTAAACAGAAACAAAAAATCGTACCCGAGGAGGAGTGGGACGCATTTATTGCCAGTATGCGGAAGCCCTTGGCAACAACGTTTCGTATCAATGGCAGGTAAATGACGTGGTATATTTTATGTTGCTTCGGAAAGCTTGATGTTCTAACTGGTTAAATCCTTAACCATCAGTTATGCCAATTGTCTTCAAATTCCCTGTTTCAATTATTTTGATGACTAGGTGTCGAGTTGCTCTTGTCCTTACTGTCCGGAGCTGGTGTGTTCAGAAAATGTTATCATGCTTTGACTCTGTTCTTGTTTTCGTTTTTCAGTGGACAATTCGCGCTCGACATCAGAGATCAAATGCAGCGCGACTTCTTTGATCAGTTGAAGAGTGAGACTGAGGTGAGGCCGGATGTTTTGATTAAAAGAATTATTCGCGAGTGGTGAAAACTGTTTGCTGCATTGGACAAGTCGAGAATACCTTGGAATAGATAGCATCCAGCTGGCCGTGTTGTCGTTTTAAGTAGTTCAATTTATATTCAACTACGAGACTGAGCACTTAGTTTGTGCATGAGTGAAATCCTAGTTCATGAGTGAGAATTGCAGCTGCTGAGCGTTTGGCTTGACACAGGATATCCTTCTTGAATTTCTTTATGGGTTGCTCAGATCCATGGTCCATTTTAAGGTCCTGGGCTAGGTGTTGTAAGACTTTGCTTGAAGACTGTTCAGGTCCTTTTTTTCCATAATCAAAACCTTCGTGCTATGCCTTAGACTCGCGTATGCTGAGTAAATGAAGGACTAGGTATGTTTGACCTGCGTGCCTGTCCTGTGCTAATAGTCGCTTGCTAACAGGTGGATGGGGAAGTCATTGAGCCTGTTCGAGCTTTGCCCTGGTATCCTGATAATTTGGCATGGCACTTAAACTACTCTCGCATGCAGATTCGGAAGATGCCCATTCTTGAGCGGTATGTTTTCTAAAAATTATCCATTATGGATTGACTTAACCATATTTATATCATTTTAGGGGTTTGCTAGTGAGTTCTATGCATCATATCAGAATATTGAATATTGAACAATGCCATTGATATTGCTTTGTCTTTCTTATGTGTCGACAGAATACATGAATTCTTGAAGCTAGAGAATGAGATTGGAAGTATCACACGTCAGGAAGCAGTTAGCATGGTAAGCACTTTTACGTGATGGTCTTCGTATGGCAGTATTGCATCAACGTGATCTGTATGCTGTTGGGATATCTTCTGTCGTGCCTCTAAGGAGTCAAATTTTCCTCGAATCATGAATAGCAAGCAGCATGTCTTTACATCATGTCTACTTTGCAGTTCATTTCATGGGCAGTGTGCATTTATCTGTAAACCGTGAGTTGTATTGCATTTTCAGTTGCTTTCTGCAGTGTATGGATTCCGAACTATTTCCGTTTTACGGAAATTTTCAATTTTCTTTCTTTTTGCAGATTCCTCCGTTGTTTCTGGACGTACAGCCTCATCACAAGGTTCTTGATAGTAAGCTACACTATTCATTCAGTATTTCTGAAGAATGAAAGAATATTTTAATTTTTTATTCTGGATAAGTAGCATTGGAAATTGGGGTAGCATGTAACTTGTAGATCTTAGTTCATACAAGATGATCGTGTTTTGGAATAGGCGCTAGTGACAGGCTGCTATCATTGTTGAGATAAACTTCGGACATGCAACACTGAACTGTATAGGCAGTCTAATTTCAGCTTTCAACTTTTGATTAATATAGAAGAATGATAATGAATACTTTACTTTGGAAGTAGATCATTTTCCAGGTGGGTAGTGTTTGCAGACATAATTTATGGTCATGAGTGTTAAAAGTTACATTTGTCAACAAAAGTCGATAGTAGAAGAATTACGTATGGTATGAAGTCTTTGTCGTCATACAGATTGCTAGGATCTTTATTGATAGGTTTATTCATTGTGCTGCAGTGTGTGCGGCACCTGGTTCTAAGACTTTCCAGCTGTTGGAGATGATTCATCGAGGTGTCAAACCTGGGGAACTCTCAGATGGCATGGTGTGCTTTCATACAATTATTTGGTTCCTGTGGTCTTTTGCTCTTGTATTGGAGTTGCGCAGGGTGTAGTTTTTATACTCTTGCTTCTTACTTGTAGTTGGATTTTAATCTGTCCAGTAACATTCGTATCTTTTGCTTGCCTTGTGCAGGTCGTTGCCAATGACTCTGACGTGAAAAGGTGTCATCTGTTGATCCACCAAACTAAGCGCATGTGTAGTCCAAACATTGTGGTCACCAATCATGATGCTCAACTTTTCCCGGGATTGAAAGACAAAAGTGGGCACTTGGAGACCACATCAACAGAGAATTCCATCGTTGATACAGAAATATCCGAAGAGGAGACAAATGGGTTATATTTCGACCGTATTCTGTGTGATGTTCCATGCAGTGGAGATGGTACCCTTCGCAAAGCACCAGACATATGGAGGAAATGGTATGATATCCTTGTACTCTGTATTATTCTTTCGTTGCCTAGTTCGTCAACTGCATTGTCGTGATTGGACTTTCTGTGTAATTACCTGAATTCTTCGTCGTGATAACTGAAGACTAACAGTGCTTTGATTATGAAGTTGATTGCTGAATCTATCATAATTAGAATATGCGTGGGTCTCCAGGAACTGCGGTGTCGCGAATGGTTTACATCGGCTTCAAATCCAAATAGCAATGCGTGGTACAGTATTGCTTTCCCGTTTCTTCAGTTACTTGTTTGAGATGAGGCAGGATCGAGGGATTATGAATATGTGGGTGTCTACAGTAGTAATCTCACTTGTACATCTACATTTATGAATTTGAAATGTGTACTCTTCTTGATAGGTAAAATTTTATATTGTTAGTGTCATTATAGTAGATTTATGATGCGGCAAAATTCACATTCTTCGCGCTTACATGAGTTGATTATGCTCAATATTTAGGGTATGATGTTCCACACATGTTGTAGTAAAGAAGAATCCCGTTTGTGGGCTGCAGGTGTGGCACTCTTGAAAACTGGTGGGAGGTTGGTTTACTCGACATGCTCTCTGAATCCTGTGGAAGACGAGGCAGTTGTGGGAGAGGTATTCAAAATGTCGCGTCGAGTTTTCAATAACTAGAATTTTAATGTTCATACGTTTGGTTCATCTTTACGAATATAACTGTTCCTATAATGTTTCCAATCTTGATTTCTAGTAATGTGCGCTTTGCAGATTCTGAGAGAAAGCCGTGGAAGTATGGAACTATTGGATGTTTCATCAGAACTCCCAGAGCTTAAACGCCGACCAGGCCTTACTTCTTGGCTGGTTGGTTATTTACTTTACTCTGTGTTCTCTTCTAAACTTTATTCTGTTTACTCTGTTGTCTCGTATGTCATTTGTTATTTAATCAGAATTGCTAGGCTCTCTACTGTATCCTGAGGAGTAGAAATAGGCCTTGGTGGAGAGTCTTGTTTCTCAGGCATGTCTGACTTATTATATTCCGACAATTTTCTGCTTATAGTGGTTTGGAACCGGAGGATCTATTCAAGATATGAGTTTCTGAAGACTAGCATGCAAAGGCGGATGCTTCTGCACAAAGAGATTTGTTTTTGCTCAAGGATGTTGTGGTTTGTAACCAGATCCGAGACAGGAAGAGGTGGCTTTGCTCTGCTTCGAAGATAGATAGGCACAGGGCTGGTGCTGTAGTTCCAAGTATGTTTCCATCTGGAAATGGATGGGATTTATCAGATCTTGAATTTCTAACTGAAGTTTCTTCCCCTCCCACAGGCAAGTGCTTTTTTTGCATGATGTTTCTTGGATGGATCTCCTGTGGTGCTCTGCTCGGATTTAGAACGTTGCATCGACCTTAACTTGTTTGAAAATTGAGGAGTTCGATGTTCTAGTCCCCTCTAGGTCAGTAGTGTAGAGTAAAATTATCAATGATATTCTTTAGAGGCTAATGCAACAACTAATCCTCTGGGGTTGCAAAGCAGATGCTGGAGATGATGTTGAAAAGAAGAATACAGAGGAAGCAGACGAGGCAGAGGAAGATGAAGGTCCACTTGAAGTGGCTACCTTGCCGCTAGAGCGGTGTATGAGGCTTCTTCCTCACGATCAAGACACAGGTGGTTTCTTCATTGCCGTGTTCCGCAAGATTGCCCCATTTAAAGGTACGTGATTTGTGCATGGATCCATGTTCTACTCTCTTTTTTTTGTACTTTGGGAAGTCCTTTCATTGGTGTCTTTCTGTTTCTGTATTCTTACATACTCAGCTGTTGAGGCAGCTGTTTTTCTGCCATTTGTGTTCGACTTTATCTAAATATCTACAATCACGTAATGAGCAAATCCGTAGGTGTACATCTTGTGTTATACTTCCTTTCAAGCACTTGGGAGATTCCAAGAGAGTCTTTTACGGACATCTGTTATTGGTTATCAGCTTTGATTGATGTTTTGAAATCTATTTGGACATTATGTGGACTAGTCCAATCATGGCAGTCGATAAACAAATTCCTGGTGAATGCTTACTGCATTCTGTTATTTATTGCCTTGCTTTTTGGTTCATGCAGTCATTCCTAAAATCAAACAGTCACACAAGACTCGGATTTTACGTGAGCGCTCAGGTCTGAACTTGTACAATGCTTCGGATTATTTATGCCTTGGCAGCATCAATTTCTTTATAATTTTGAATGTTGTAATGTTAGAAGAAAGCATAAGATATTTCTATTTTATTTTAGTTATCAAGTATTTTCCGTCTTCTCAGAACGATTCAATATATACATATACGGGCTTGTGGTATCTTTTAGTTCTGAATTTGCTTGTTGTATCGCAGACAAAGAGACTGCCATTGCAGGTGAAGAGACTGTCATTGCGGATGGAGAGAAAGGTTTACTGATAAATGCTCCTGATATCAAGACAGATATACCTGATGTCGCGACAGATTCCACCATCCTGAACAATTATGACGTTGCAGATTTTCTGCCTGAAGGCGAATTATCGGATCTTCGACCTGAAGGCACAACTGAGATTGAGAATGGAATAGAAGAGACTGTGTCTGGTACGAATCAACTCTTGATTTGCTGCACTTTGGACCTTATTTACATCATTCTATATCTTTTTTCGCAGACATGGCTTTTAAAAGTGAAGGAACTATTTTTTTGTGTTGCTATTTCTTAGCCCTGTAACGCCGCTGAGCACTCTAAGTGTCCGATGAATGACTTTCAGGGTTACTGTAGAAACGAGGAATGTAGCTATTTATCGTGTCAGAGAATAATTTAGTCTGAGGATGATGGTGATGGGCTCGTCGTTTCAGGATTATATAGGCAGCCCCTACCTTCTGTAGAGTTTCCAGTGTAGCACTAACTTCTTTTACGTAGTGCACATGAGCAGCTTCTTGCTGGGTATCTCATTCAGTTGGGTTTCATGACTTCCCACAGACGGCGAAGAGACGAAAGGTTTAACCCTAGAGGAAGAAAGTATCAAGGAACCTGGAGAAGGATCGAGGGAGAGTTTTGACATTAAACTGGAAGATGAGAAGGTGGCTGAGGCAAAGGATCCGAATGCAATTGGTCGTATACAACGTCAAGGACGTTGGAAAGGAGTTGATCCTGTTCTTTTCCTCAAAGACGAGAAGATTATTAAGAGTCTTGTGGAATTTTATGGAATAAAAGATACGTTTCCTGTGCACCAGCATCTTGTGGTTAGAAGTGAAGATCTCACACGCTGCAAACGTATTTACTACGTATCAGCTTCCGTAAGTAGCACTATTCAGCAGAATTATCGAGCTGGTGAACAAATGAAGATCACATCTGCCGGTTTGAAGATTTTTGTGAGTCTCTAAGCCACCCTTTTCATCCAATGTCTTTTCTTACTGCACTTTGTGATCTTAAATCTCTGACTTGGGGAGCACCTGACTATTCTCAGATACGGAATTTTAAGTAGTTGATTTTTGGTTGTGTGCTTCAGGAACGACAACAGCTGAAAGAAGCTGCCACAACTTGTATCTTCAGGATATCATCAGAAGGCCTCCCAGTTTTGCTACCTCACATGACAAAGCAGATTATAAAAGCCTCACGGAAAGACTTTATGCGGTTGCTTGCAGACAAAGTTGTTTCTTTTTCAGCCTTTGACGACTCCGCCTTTGCTGCTTCCCTGCGGGAGCTGAAGCATGGATGCTGCGTCGTTGCCCTGCCCACTGGTACTTTTGAGAAGCACTTACCCTTCTGACTTTGGTTTAATGCTCATTCAGCGACACTTTCTATTCCCTCACTAAGCTGTTCTTTCTATGTAGTGTCAGTTCCAAAAGAGACTATTTGATTGGCCCATCACTTTTTGGGTTCAAAATAGTGCGGTTCTCACTAAATAGGAACAGTGCACACCCGGACCTCTTTGATTTCACCATCATGTCAACTGTTCTCTCACCAAGCCCCAGGCAACGGATTTACCCAGTTTAAACGTTTGTACTCTTATCACCATGACAAGAAGTTGCCAACAATTGGGGAAATGAATAATTCAATGAGTGTAAAAAGGGTCGTAGACCATCTTCCTTAGTCTTGCGAGCTCAAAGTATAATTCTCGAACAGTACTTTACATGCAACATTGTATTGTCACAATGTTACATTGTTCATTGATGTTGTTGGGTACTTATTTGCAGAGGGGCCTGATGCTGCCGCCAACACAGGAGCAATGAGCACAGCTGTGGCGTGTTGGAGAGGCAGGTCAAATGTAGGTGTTCTTGTAACCAAAGCTGAAGCAAATCAAATGCACCAGAGACTCTCTTTTGCGGATGAACCGGAGCCAGAAGCTGTTACGATGGAAGTAGAGTCTAAGACAACGGAAGTTAGCGATTTTACAGGTCCTGACGCTGGAAATGAGTTGTTAGCGAACAGCAAGAGTGATCAAGCGTTGGTTAATGATGCTGATGAGGAAGTACATAATGATTAGGCGGAGTAATTAGTAGCGGAGTCCACAAGCAGACTGAAAAAGGCAGTGTATTTCGGGACTCCTTTAATTTAGAGAGCTGGGCAAAAGAACAGCTTGATATCAAAGCAACCTTCCTGAAAATCTCACCTGAACTAACGTTGGAAACCCTAATTCCAACAGCTAGATATAGCTCTTAATTAACACTTGCATAATTAAAACAGTCTGAAAGATAATTGATTATCAACGAATGCCAATGAAATAATCTTCTAATATAATGATTTCGGGTAAATATGGTTCAGGATTGGGTATTAGGTGTAGGCACTATCCGTGCTCGTCTGATGCCCTTCACGAATTTCAGCATGCATTTGTAGATTTGGTAGCATTTTTTAGTGACTCTCCTTAAATCATACAACTAATCTCCTAAAACTTCGATTATCTTCCAACAAGTTCTAAATTACTTTATGTACGAACCCAGTACTTCATTACAACCAAGGAGGATTAATTTCCCAAGTGCAATATGTGCAAAATGCAAAATGTGTTGCTTCAAAATGATAAGACCAAGGAGGATTAATTTGCCAAGTGCAATATGTGCAAAAATGCAAAACGTGTTGCTTCAACATGCGAACACCGAGGATTACTATGCCAAGTGCTAAAATGTGCAAAATGCAAAATGCTTTGCTTTAGAATACGTCAGACTGTAGGTTGTGAACACCTCCCATGCTTGATAGAGACGTTTGCAACAGAGCAACTTATTGATCGAAAAACTCAAAACCTCATCAATCATGAGGACATAAACGTCCCTCAAATGCCTACAAACATGAAACCCTTCAATCAAAATGCAAAATCGAGAGAATGACGAGGAAACGACCATTTATACATAATGTTCAACAAGACCAGACGTATTTACAAGTCCTCAGCGTCAAAATTTACACCTTCGACTTCTTAGCTGGAGTATTGCTAACGGGTGCAACAGCTGTCTGAGCAGGGGCGGTGGTCTCGGGGATGCCCTGGGCCTGACGCTCCTCCCTCCTCGCGAGCTTGCGCTCCCTCGAGGCCTTGTTCTTCGCCCGCCTCGCCTCGAACTGGTCCGACAGCGTCTTCTCGCGAGCCTTTTCGGCCTTCGACTTGTGGATGCTCTCCATCAACACACGCTTGTTCTTGAACACGTTTCCTTTCACCTTCAAGTACATGTCGTGGTACATGTGCTTGTCAATCTTCTTGGCGTCCCGGTACTTGCGCAGAAGATGACGCAGCACGCGCATACGACGCAACCACAATACCTGCATCATCAAGACTCGATGGACTTAAGATCGGCACATAACATACACTCACTGGTGCCCTCTTTTGATGTTAACTTGTGCACGGAGTCTAGTGAAAAAATTCACGTACGAGTTTACTGGATAAATAAATTAAAACCCTCACGAACCAAGATTTCATAGTTTTCAAATGACAATTTCAACTGATCATATTGTGGAAAATATACTCCAGATAAGGTCAAATTATCTATCAGTGAAGAAAATCGCTTGAGTTGGTCAAACATAAGAAAAAACTGAGCGAAAGAAAGTCCCCATGCAATCCACTGAAAGGTGCTAAAGTATGATGAAGCCCACTTTAGATCCTTGGTTCTTTACGGGTTCAAGAAAGAAGATAGCAGAAATTGGAAAGACACGAAGCCATTAGCACAGCCAAAGAAGCAGAATGCACAGCAGTTTCAAATTCAGGTAGACTTCGACAATTAGCAGAAAACACGTTTGATCTCAAGACACAGTAGCAATGTTGCATTGATCTCGATATTTTGAAACACGAAACAACTTCAATTCACGAATCGAACGATAATTCAGTTGCAGAAAGCTAACCAGGTAAGAACAGAATGTCCCATGTCCCATAAGCATCAGCTCCCTGGCATTGCCCAAGGCCAAGCTATCATGGTATTCACAAAGACTAAAGAATTCGATCAACAAAATGTAAACAACTCACCTTGGTCGGAAGCCTGGCCTCCCTGGTACCCCGACGCTTTCCGTACCCGGTGTGACGCCCCTTCCGCTTGGCCTCCAAAGCACGACGAGCTCGTGCCCGCGAGTGGATTTTCTGGGGCTTCCTGATCACGAACCCGTCCTTGACCAGCTTGCGGATGTTCTGTCGGCTGTTGGCCATAGAGATTTCGTTCACCTCATTGGGGTCCAACCACACCTTGCGCTCGCCGCACTTGAGGACCGAAGAAGCCAGTCGCTTCTGCAGCTTCAGGGACACCATGGCTGCCGAGCAGTTGATCGAGCAGCAGCTGTGTTAGAGAAAGTGAGATGAGCAGGGTTCTATGTGCCGGCGATGGCGGTGACAACGGCGAATCTTGAAACCCTAATGCGAAGAGGGCTTCCAGTGAATGGCGACGAGGCTTTTGTATACGCCTGGCGATGGCGATGGGGGCTCCACGGCGTGGTGGCCACGGCGCTTTACTGAAGCTCCTTGTTTACCACGGCAGTCAATATCTGAATATTCTTCCTTGGAGTTTCCTTATAGTAAACCCTAAAATCGACTACACCTAAAATCGCACAAATAAACAATTTAGCATGGTTTCCATTATTTTATTGAAATTTTATGTGTCGGGTCTTGTTGGTAGTCAAGAGGGGATTCTTAGAATGCATTTTCTAGAATGCATTTTTCTTAGAATGCATTTTTTTGGCATAGTATGAATAAACTATAAATTTTCAAAGTGCTAAAAATAGGTATTTTGATAACCAACTTTAGACTCTTATGAATAGTGAGAGTGCATTTTAGGCAAGAATCTATAGTGGGCAATTTTAGAAAGTGGTTGAAATTAGGTGCACTTACATTATACTAGAGGTAAGAAGTCGTAGAGAAAATCTATGAAGGTTCATGGCTTGTCTTTGAAAGGTAAGCCTTTAGAGGTAGGGTAGGATTAAGGAAAGAGGTCCTAAAATGAACCAAGCTCTAAAAGTGTCATATAAACTTCATGTAACATAGTGATATAATTTTCTTTCTTCAATATATCATCAATGTACAAGCTAAAATCCCAAGAGTTCCTCAACTCTCCTTATTTTTTTGGAGCAAATGAAACCAATTCATTGCATAAATGTCAATACCATGCTAGTATGTCAATCCAAAGACATGAGCCTATAAGCCTCAAATGTAGTTGTAGGTATGTATCTACAAACATTTGAAGGTGATTATAACATATGCATCTATAATATAGGAATATTATAACTTGAAAAAAGTCTATAACATATGTACCTATTAAATAGACACCTAAAACCACAGAAGATGTCTATAATATAGAATCTTAGGCTCATAGGCTCCTAGATTCTATCCTCACATGCTAGCTCTCCCCGCAATTAGAAGTATCCACCATGACTATTTGTGAAAAGATAGAAGATACCTAGGATCAAAGTATTTTTGGTAGACATTCTTAATTGGTTTTTTCCATATTTTTTATTTCATTGTATTTTGATTACTGTACATGACTTTGTCTTTATCTTCCATATTAAAAAGTTGTTTTCTCATCCAACTTTTGGGATTTTTCGAGTTTTACCAACTATTTTTCTTCAAGTCTAATATTGAATTCATTTTCCAAGTACCTAATCCAATTATTTTTATATATTTTTTGTTCTAAATTGAAATTCTATAGCCACGTTTTTCTGATGTTTTCAAATTGCAACTATATTTTTTTCCAATTCCATTAGCTAGAAATGAACTAATCGGCATTTCTCTCCAAACATTGTCCTCAACCATAGAGCCTCAAGATTTATTCAACTTGAAGACAAACCTATAAAGTAATTTGTAGACAAGTTTATTCATCAAAGAGCTAGAGACCAAATCTTCATCAAACTCGCCATACATAATTTCCTCAACTTGACACTTCCATCATTCAACTTAACCCCTAAATGCCCAAGGACTTTTCTAAGCTTCTAGGAATTTGCTCTAAAGTGAACAAAAAGACAACATTTTGTTTATTTGTATTAATTTTTTTGAAATTGTAACCGTACAAATTCAAACTAGACATGTTAAAAATTACATAGGAAAAGAGTTCACATCAATATCATTTATGGATTGAAAGATTATAATGTTTGATCATGATGGTGTTAAAAGTGCAAAAGTGATTTGAAGTCTTTTAGTCCTCTTTTTACATGTCAAATCTAAAAATTTGGTCTCCAAAAAAATATGAAGTTGGAGGGCCTAACATGTACAATCCCCCAAAATTTATGGCTCAGCAAAATCTACTTTATAATTTATTTTTTTAATTGAATTTATAATGTGATTTTTTTCTTTGAGATCTGGAGTATTTTGAGGCTCATTTTCAAGAACCCTCAACACTAAGGAAAGTCAAGATTGCAATGGACACCCTTGTACATAATCTTGAATAGAAAAATCATAATCAATCTTTTTGAAAAACTAGACTTCAAAAAGAATTTATCAAAAACACTAAATACTAACAATAGCAAATTGGTTAGGTTTTATTTCACTTCAAAATATTGGCAACACCAAAATTTGGTGCCTCAGGCATTTAGGGGTTAAATTCAAGTATAATTTATGTATAATTTAAATTCAAGAAGGTGGTTGGATCTTTTGTGACTCCACCTAGTGCTCCCTTAAAAACAAAATATTTCTACAATGGATGTAACAACACATGTGGTCCAAATATAAGGGTTTGAACATTGTTCCTACTATTGAATTTTTAATAGTTTTTTTGTTTGATCTTGTTGTCAGTCAATAAGAGATTATTAATTTTTGTAAAACGCATTTCTTGGTCTTTGTATGAAAAAGTTGTGAATTTTCAATGTGTTGAAAATAGATATATCCAAAATAGGGTCTCATGTATAGAGGTGGTATATTCTAGGCAAAGATGTAAAAGAATTAGTTTTGGAAACATGTCATAATTAGGTGTTGTTACCTTAATTATTTATTAGAGTAACTATGTAGTCATCTTAATTGCAAAAAGAGGATTATAAGCAAAATAATAGCAAAATGTTGGAAAGTTGATCTATAGAAAATGTTTCGAAGATGACACATAGCAATATATTTGGAAGATGATCAACTAAATTAGTTATTAGGAAACAAAAGAAAGTTGTAAAAATTGTCAAGATTCTTGAGTGATGCAACATAACATTGGTGATTGCAAAATGTTTGGAAGTTCCAAGCTAATCATTGATTCCAATCTCTCACTCAAGATATCAAGTCCACATGAATTTTCCTTGCGAAGAGGTTTCCAATGTTCTTGTGGATTGAATGCAACAAGAATCTATATCTTCAGTTTGTTTATTTGTTTGTTTGTTTGTTACGATGAGATCTCCAAGACATGCGTTCTTTGGTCACGTTCTTGGTACCATTAGAAAGCACTCTACAAGGAAGAGTGCATAGACTTTGTTTAATGGTGTTTGATCCTACAGTGTGAAAGATATTGAATTTTGAAGTTTTTATGAATTAAAAAATTAGTAAATAACTTATAATTTTATTTTTATTATATATAGCAGCAACGGCACACGGATCATTACAGTAGTGAATGCTGAAATTTGTGATCCGAAGCTCTGCAATTGCTGTCAAAAGTCCACAGAATTAGAAAAGTAAATTTGAAAAAAAATAAAATTGAAGAAGTTATTGTGGCGCTGCCAAGATTCGAACCCGGAATCTTGTCTCCAAAGGAACTAATTTCAATGGGTCGAAAGTGTAGGTTAGTGGTCCCTTTTGGTCACTGATTTACAGAATGATTGGCTTCTCACTTTCAGTTTTGTTGCAATAGAACAATAAATCATTAGAGGAAATCTGGCCAAAAAGAAGGGTGTTCCAGGCTTGTTCCCCATTGTTGTTCCCCAGCAATGAGGGCACGGCTGACAGCAGTCAGCCGTCATAAATTTTTGAAAATTTTTTTTGTGAAAAAAAAAAAAAGAAAAAAAAAAATTGGTCTTGAAATTGACAGAAAAGTCGACAAAAAAAAATTTCAACAAAAAGAAAAAGAAAAAGATAAAAGTGACTTGGCAGTTTCCCGACCACATCAGCAGGCTACGGTGGCGCAGTTCCCCAAGTTCCCTGTTGCCGGGAACTCACAGCCCTCTATTTGGCCAAATCTCCTCTAATGAAGTGAGCTTTTCACATGTATTTTAGTCTATTTTGTTTTGCAATCTTAGAGTTTAGTTATCAACAATTAACCCTTGAATGTTGGGTTGGTGACCGTGGAAATCAGCCATTTTGGAACCGTGTGACATCATCCACTTTAAAAAAATTGAAAAATACACATTGGGAGTCAAACTACTAAAGAAGATCTCCCCTTTCCACCCCTAATTCTGAGGATGAATAGTTGCACTCTTGTCCTAGAGAGGAGAATTCCTTTTCATTCATCGGACAAAAAACGTCCGCCGCGTTGTTCAGGGATTCAAGTTTGTTGAGAATTGTGTATATGGTATTGGATTTGACTATTAGAATATAAACTATGTACTAAACTATGGTAAGACATACACCAATGGATGGATAATTGAACAATTAGCATCTTTCATTTGGATGTCATTTTTAGCATCTTGACCTAGTAACCTCATAGTAATTAAATATGGCACCATACATGTAGAATACATGATCATTTTGTGGTTTTTGAGACATGTAGGAGGTGTAATAATGATTTAGATTGGAAGTGTCATGCACCTTTGGATTTGGTTCAACATCAATACAAACTTTGGTCACTCTTCTCTACTTCAATTTATACACCTTCTATGCCAAATTTATAAAAAAAAACCACATATATATATTTTGCTTCTAAAATTGGGTTTCTTAGACTTTTAAGGGTTAACCCATAAAGGCCAAACAATGTCTTTTGGGCAATATAGCAATTTTTGGTAGCTTAATAAGAATGAAAATATTCTTCATATTTTTGAAATTTTCTTAGGATATAGAGATGAGGAATGCCTTTCTTCTCCACCAAAAAAATTCTACAATTGGATTTGGCCATGAAGAATTGTGGAAGTAAATGCCATTTTTTATGAACAAGGTACAAAATTGGTAAGATTATTTACACTAGAACAAAATTTGCAGTACAATGCTATGAGGAGCTTGGGCAAACTTCATCCCATGTTTAAATCAAGGTACTTCTCTAACATTTTTTAGGACTTATAAATTCGTTACATTGGATGAGGAGGTGTTGGTAGCTAGGAGTACTATTAATATGTTTTCTTCACATCTACTATTAGATCTCTTCATCATTTTCACATTTTGTTGCTTTGGATAAGAAAATAATTTCTTACTCACTCTAGAAACCCTTTTGATTGTTTGTTTATGAACACATATATTAAATAAAAAATACTTCCTACTCCAATAAAGGAACCTTATAGACAAATGTACATGATGATTCAATAAAAAAACCTTACTCACAAAATTACTAAAGAGAATTATTTAGCAAGGTATAGAATTTGCATGGTTGCTCCAAAAAATTAAGATAGTTTGCTAAATAGTCATACTCCCTTCGTCCCAAAATGATCTTCTTGTTAGACACAATGTTCTAGATTAAGCTTGAAAATGATAATTTTTGAAATCTGGTTTGACCTGTAAGTAGAGTGTAATGCTCTGCTCTTGTCCTAGTAATTTCAATTCTAGATAAGTTTTCAAAATATAGTTTTTGGACACAAGAAAGTGAGATTTGGGGGGCCTTGGGAGGGAGCACTAGTGCCCATTGATTTGGCCACCCTAGTGTAATTCCCGCCTAACATGGGTTGCCTCTTTTATTTCCATCCTAATGGGCTACAATTGAATGAGGGCAAATGCATGTGGCTTCCTCATTTAGCATGCCTAAATTAGGTGGTGGCACATGGATTTAAATCAACCAGGTGGTGGGGCTTATTCAATTATGATTGGAAGGGGATGGAGCTAATTTAATAGGGAGATGGGGTTAGCTTAGTAAAGTACTCCAAGCAATTCTAAACTAAAAGATTATACAATTTTCAAGGCTTCATTTTTGGACCTTTCTTCCCATGTCACACCGTGAAGATCTTTTGGGAACAAGAAATCCTTGCCTATAGGAAGATTATTTTGGGATGAAGGGAGTATTAATTTTGCCCTTGCTATTGTAGTTGCTCTCTATGACCAAAATTCTCATTATACCAGACATTTTGGCTTGGATCCTATCCCCTTAGCACTCAAAATCCCACAGTTAGGATGATGAATAAAGTGCTACAAGGCAATGTTTCTTCCAAATACCTTCACATTTATTGAAAGCAACTTGCAAGCCTTTTAAAGATGATCTTTTTATTACAACCAATTCAATGAAATTGATGTAAATAATACAGAATACATTTCTAAAGAGGTACAACAAAATATGTGAAAAAATTCAAAATAGAATTCAAGCATTAAAGAGTTGAAGATGATAGTTTAGTTGAATCACTTAGAGTCAAAGAAATCTAAAATATGATTTGAAGATGTATTTTATGATTTTGAAGATTTGAAGATTTGAAGCCATTAGAGGAGAATAGAGGGCTCCAAGAGCCCGGTTTAGGGCTATTCCTTGCATTGTTCCCTGTGCTGTCAGAAATTGGGAACCAACTCATAATGGACTAAATTTCCGAATATTTGAGAAAAAAAATTAAAAATTATTTTTTCCCAAATTTTTTGAAAAGTACTGAATAAATCTAAAACTAAATTAAAACAAATTTTAAATTAAAAATAAATAAATTATATTAATATTATTCTCTAACTTGATAGTGTTTGTGCCGCGTCATACTGCTGATATGGCGAGTTCTCACACCTGGAGAACTCAAAATAACTCGCAGCCTCTTCATGCACTCAAATATCTTCTAATGATTTTTGAACCTCCGATATTTGCACATTTTAGGGTGGCGACGGTGTTGCGCTTTCGCGATTCGTCTTCGTCTCCGTGCCAGCTCTTGAGCCTCAATTCTGATCTGCCACTATAGCCTTTCCCAAATTCTTCCGTCTCTGCATTCAGTTGTTGCAGCTCTCAATTAATTAAATTAGGTCACAGAACTCGCTAGCTTACTATGAGAATCTCGTTGCGTTCCCTTCACTCTGCGCCTGCTGCTGTGGTGAGAATTGCTCTCTCGAAGGGGGCCTCTTGCATTGGCAGCACCGGAGCTGACGGTACTGTTTGCGAAGCGCCATCCGTGACAACTTGTGTACAGGGAACGACTCATCGTCCTTTTCCTCTGCGGAATTCGAGTCCTCTGTCGGTCAATTCGATTCCAAAGGTATGTACGGAATTACAATCTGGAATTTCAATTTTCTCCCCTTGTTCAGCGTTTCGTTCGATGAAGGGATGCGTGAGTGGGGAGGGATCGACGTGTTTCTGTTGCTTCAGTAGTCGATCTCAGCTCAAGTCTTTGAATTAAGGGAAATCCTTCTGTCGCAGTGAAGGCGTGATCTCCCGCGTTGCTTGTTTTCAAGAATTTACGGAAATAATGAATATTGTGTTCGTGATCTGTAGTCATGATGCGTGTCGGTAATTTTAGAGCTAGGAGTATTGAATGATATGCTGTGGTTAAAATGTGTATACTGTGTTGTGTCTCATCAATAGTGTTTGTCAAAACTTGTTGATACACTCTGAATCTTCGTTACGGTACTATCAATGGGATTCGTTTGGTTACAAAGTCCTTGTGGAGAATTTTGTGAAAGGATGAATTTTAGTGTTTCTGATCGAGACTGATGGTGCTTTTTGTATTTAGAGCTAGGAATATCAAATGATATGCTTTGCAGCTCTGGTTGAAAGATATATACCGTGTTGTGGCTCATTGTCAAACCGTTTTTATTCACTTTTAATCTTATTATTATGGATGAAGTTTGTTTGCTTAAACAGTCCTGATCTTCCTTGCGGCTTTACTCTATGGAAAGAGAGCAGCCGCTTTGAATATTGCTTATTCTAAAGGTGGATCTGCTGTGTCCACTTCTCAGCTATGTCTCATCCACTAAGGCCGACGTCAAAATGGAAGATCTTTATGAGAGTGATGCAGCTCAATTCCTCCGCATATCACTCCCCACGCTATATATCGCGACCTTCACATGCATTGCAGATACGTGATTATTGTCCGCCTAGAAGCTCACATTCATTGATTGAGGGAAAGGAGTGGCGACCGTCGATAGAGGGGAGAAGCACAGACGGCAGAAATTTTGTAAGAGCTTTGATTTTTTGGTGTAATTTTGTTTATTCTCGTGTCCAACGACCTCATAACGTAAGTGTGGTCATGATGAGCATGTCCTTACAATGTTGATTAAGTCAGCCACTTGCATGAGCTTGAAATTTGATGACAATCTTTATTGGGATTAGTGTGATACGGGGATTTGCAATTCGATTATGAATCATGAACCTTAGGTTCGTTGACTTTTCAGGCATTTGGTAGACCTCTATCAGCAGAATGTTCAGCACCACCTCGGGAAAGAGTGGAGTGTGTGGTGGTGGGTGCTGGGGTCGTGGGTCTTGCAGTCGCCAGAGAACTTGCCTTGGCAGGACGTGAAGTTTGGGTGATTGAAGGAGCTGCAGACATTGGAACTGGTACAAGCTCCCGCAACAGCGAGGTTGTGCATGCGGGCATCTACTATCCTCAAGGTTCTCTCAAGGTTTGGATGCACTTGTATATTAATAGTGTACCCTCTTCTTCGTATGCTATTTGACAAGGGCCGCATTCTTGTAAGGAAGCATGCACTGTATATGAAGAGTTTAGGATAATAGATTCATCTTATTGGTCCTACATTCTCCTAATCAAAATTATTGTGCTGCAGGCCAAACTATGTGTGGAAGGAAGGCACGCGCTTTACTCCTATTGTGAAGAAAACGGAGTTCCTTGTAGGAAAGTTGGAAAGTTGATTGTTGCCACTCAGCCCAATCAAATCCCTATCCTGGAGAACTTGATGAGGGCTGGAATCGCAAATGGTGTGACTGATTTACGACTTATGGAGGCTACTGAAGCTAAAGAGTTGGAACCCAATTTGCACTGCGTAAAGGCATTGTGGTCGCCTTCATCGGGGATTTTGGACACTCATTTGTTCATGCTCACATTACAAGTACGTTCTTACGTGCTATCTCACCGATAATGTGTTCCTCGCGATGTGTAGTGTATTTAATCCCTAAAATCCGAAGACCTTTTTTCATCAAATTTCGCTCAACTGCCATTTCTATTGCAGAGTGCAAAACACTTTAGAATTATATTTTTTTTTGCATATCTAATCGTTGGATCTTGCACTAGGCTAGTATAAGAATGTGTGGAAGAAATTGTAGAAACTTTGATTTCATGGATTGCAAGATATTTGTATTTGAAGTGAAGAAAATCAGTTTTTTTTATACATTCCTTGGCTAGATTTTAAGGCTTTGAATCTTCTTAGCTTAAAATTTTTGCACTATCAATATTGAATTAAAATTTTTTTATGTTGAGTTGACTTGAGTTGAAAGTGTAAAAAAAAAATTCAAAAAACATACACTTGATTTTCATTCTTTAAAATATTGTTAAATAGAAGTAGGTCCGAGATTGAAAGAAAAACTACATCATTAATTGGTCCAAGATGGAATTGGAGCACAATAATCCCAATGGTGAGATTGTGAGATGCTTAGTTCAATAGGGTGAGATGCTTAGATTGCCTAAAAAACAAGATTGTCCATAAATTTTTCATTATTAGTCCAAATTGAATGAATCAAATCTTTCCATATAGACAAAAATACTTTCAATTCTATGAGAAACAAAATTTTGAAATTTTTATTTTGACTTTTTGTAACTTTTTTTGTATTGTCCAACTAACCACGTTTTGGGCTTAGGGTGGCATAACTTTTTCTCCCAAGCACCAATTGAAATAAAAATTATATTCCCCAAAAGATGATGGGTTTCCTAGCTTCAAAAAAAGTTTCAAATAATCATGACAAAAATTGAGAGCATAGGAGCTTACCCAATATCAATTTTGTCCCCCAAGGGATGATGGGACTTTAGGGGTTAATTACATGCTCCACATGCTTCCCATGGAACACTTTTCCAAATGTATTTATTGATCAAATCCTCAATTTGCAAGACAGAAGGCAGACTAGATCATTGATGTTTTCTTCTATATCATTTGCAGGGTGATGCAGAAGGACACGGAGCTTCATTTGCTTTCAATACATCAATGTTGAAGGGTGTGATTACGGAAAGGAACATTGAGATACATGTTGGTAGCACAGATGCTCTCCTGCCGTCTTCTGGTAAGATACACGTTGCTCATTCTTCTATATCATGTATATGATTTACCTTTATTGTTATGGAGGATGTCATCCGTAAAATTGAAGGTAAGAAGCTAGTTCTTGACAGATGCATCTCTCGTCCTACGTAGACACGCTCTCAAGCTCATGTCATATCATATCTTTCACTGAATGAAAATATTGCAGGGAAAGGAGTCGATGCAATCTTGTGCGCAAACTACGTTGTCAATGCTACGGGTCTTCACGCTCAATCTCTGGCGAGAGACTTAAACGGATTGCCCTTACACTCTATCCCTGACAGTTATTATGCAAGGGGTTCTTATTTCTGTTTATCAGGAGTCAAATCTCCTTTCTCGCATTTGGTGTACCCCATTCCAGAAGACGGAGGGCTTGGCTGTCATGCGACTGTGGACCTCAGAGGTCAAGTCAAATTCGGACCAGATGTTGAGTGGCTCCCAAGTCTGACAAATCGTGTATTACCCCATACAACGTGAGGTTTTGGGTCCATAAAATTTTCTGATGTATATTCTATATCAAAGTTTAGTTTACATGCAATTGTCAAAGCAGTGATTTTTCTGAATTCAGTATGTTATGGTGATACCAAGATATTTGTGGTATCATCTGCGAGTCTCTTGGCGTTATAACACTTGTAATGTACGACTTGATTTTTGTTGAGCTTGAGAAATCCTTTCGTTGTGTGCAGATTTGATTACACAGTCGATCCTAATAGGGCGGAGAATTTCCGTACGAGTATTCGCAGATACTATCCTTCATTGCCTGATGGAGCACTGCAGCCAGATTACTCTGGCATTCGACCCAAGTTATCCGGTCCTGGTCAGCCAGCCGCTGACTTTCTAATTCAGGTATCTTCCTTGTTCTATTCAAACTCCGGAATCTTCAGTTTTCAAAAAGCTGAAACAAATATCCAATTATGCTTTCATATCATACAATGTAGATGCACAAAATTAGTTTGGTGGAGGTTGCCCCCGTTCAGTTTAAATGCTTATGCTGACAGCCTCTGCTCACCCTGCTACTTTGCATGTACTTGGCTATGAAGGGTGAAGCAGATCATGGGATCCCAGGCCTTGTGAACTTGTATGGAATTGAATCACCAGGCATCACAGCGTCTTTGGCCATTGCAAAGGTGGTGCATGCAAAGTTGAGGAAAAATGAGAAGTGACAGGATTTGGGCTCAACCTTTTGTGAATATCGTTGGATTGATTATCCCCAAGAAGTGCACTGCCATGATATAATTTCTAGGACAGATTGAAGTGCACATTGTACAATACTCGGAACATTTTGTTCAACGTTTGAACTTGATACACATGCACAATGTGTGGCGAGAAAGATGTTGTCCTGTCTGGAGATGATAAGATCCTGGTGGTCAGTGATCAAATTGAATTCTAAACGACGTAGAATGGAGTGGACCTGGGTCTATGCTTGAAGAGTTTTTGTGACCAGGGTCGATGGACTATCGAATTGTTCTGTACATGTATCCTACAGTAGGAAGTTTAATTGTCCTTCGATCCAATAGCTTGTCGTGCATAGGTCTGTTACTTTGGGGCCTTTTGTTGGTCACTAGTCATGCCTTCTGTTTAAATGCGAAGATTTGAGGAATTAGGATAGTGTCTTTTCTTTTGTGTTCCATACTGGTATACTTGAATTTTGTCTGTTATTGATATTGAGACATTAGGGGGAATAATACTGGAGTCTTGCAGGCATTACTGATGAAAGGAGGCCTGGCCGAGGGAAGTCTACCGTGACTCCACTTTGTGAATGGAAGAATGAATGACATGGAGTACTGTACAGTACCCTGCAACAAGTCTTGCAACCCCACTATGAAGCTCTTCAATTTTTTTCATTTTGACTCCATTTTAAAAACACTATCAAAACTATCCTATTAAATCTATTGCCTTATGGAACCTTAATCAACGTATGAAATTTCAATACCAAAAAATAGGAACTCCATTTTTGGTGAATTATTTTATTAGTTTTTCATGGCCGGACATAATAATTAATTGAAAAATTTATGTGATGATTTTTTAAGATTTGATTGTACAAGTATTTAGGGAATATCATTGTTCACATCTTTCATGTTATAAAGACTCACATTATGTAGGTAAAATTTTCCTCTGTGATTTTGCAAATTTCTTTCAGAAACATTTAAGGCAAAGGAAAACAAGCCCATTTATAGAAAAAAAATTGAACAAATGTTGTCAAATAGGGTATCATTAGAAAGCTCTAGTACTATAGAAGCCTACTATAACATGAATTTTACATTATGTCTTCATTAGCAACTACTTTGCATCAAAGTGGTACATACACTACCATCAAATACTACCACCTTGAGCTACCATCACAACTTCTATTCGGTTTGGCATTGTAGGAATTAACTTTTTGATACTTTCTTGAGGTATATCCTCCCAAGTCAAATTCACTAATGTCCACATTTGGTCTTTGTTATGGGGTCTACACCTTCTTTGCACTTGATCTTTGACTTTCTTCCATAAGTTTTCTATAGGATTGAGGTTAGAAGAATTTGGTTGGTAGTCAATGACTTTCATATTATGTCAAGGTGCAAAGTTAACTAATACTATTTAGAACTTCACAAAGATTGCTTATAGAACTCCTAGCAATACCACATACACAATATTCTAAACAAACATTGATCTTTTCTCACAAACCTTCTAGGCAATGTCTACAAGCAACAATCACTAGAAGCATGCATGTAGTAATGTTGATCCTCTCAACTCCAAAGTCGGTTGACATCTACTACGTGTGATCTCTTACAATGAAATTTTTAATTGTAGCTTTGTACCTTTGAACTCAACATAGTGTTTTCAAAATCAACCACCTCTCACAAAAAGAGATATTTTTAAAAAGTGAAATTAGTTACAACAAGGTACATAACTCACCTTGTACAAGGCAAAAAATCTCAATCAAATACCTAAATTTACCTACCAAGAGTATGTTTTGTAATCAAACTGCTTGGTAGAGAATTAGACATGGGGTTGCAAGACTTATTGGAGGGCATTGTACAATAGAACTTCTAATAAACCTTACTCTCTAAAGTAATAAACCTTTGTGAAGTAATATTGATAGTTGGTATTGGGCTAGGCCACATACAAAATGTAACAAGTGACAGCCATGCAACTAAAGTAAATGACAATTGCTCAGCCACAAAAAAAAATGAAAATGAGAACATGTCGTATTACATCGGGAAAAAGTCCCCCATTGCATCAGTATTATTGTAGTACTGTTGCAATGGTTGGACAATCCAAGATTGAAATTGTATTGTCGCAGTATTGCAAATAGTATTGAAAATGTACTATTGCAATTCTATTGCAACAGTACAATTTTAACATTAGATTGTTTGACCATTGCAATAGTACTGATGCAATGGGGGGGTAGTTTCGTGATGTATACGTAGACTTGATGTGTCCAATGTTCTTTGTTTGTATAGTATAGTATGAAAAATCATTGTGAACTCATTATTGCAATGACTATGAACTTTATTAATGTAATGAGCCTCCATAAGGTAGGAGCACCCAATGGTTTCAGTGGACCCAATGGCATTAGTTTCTACAAATGATAGTAATTTCATAACTTAAATGTAGGTGGACTATAGATGGCTTATTTTGGTTGATCCAAATGATAAGCTATCGATGTTGTATTTTCATTTAGGTTGTAGAATCACTGTCTTACCTAGAAAGTGATGCCATTGGGTGCTCCTACCTTAATTGTAATAACCTCTTTGATGCAATGTGTCAATTTGGTCCCCCCCACCCTCTTGCTTTATAGTCTATTGTGACTCCTTTTATCATATAGTTTGACGAGCATGTATGAAATCCCATTGTTTGCTCAAGAAGTTGCTCCAACCATGTGAAAGACCATAATTGCGTAGCAAATAATGATATACCAAGCCTAAGCAACTTATCTAGTGCTCTATACTTTGCTATGGTAAATGATCAAAAATTTGAGCTAACAACTTGAAAAGGATAAAACTTACCTCCAAATATCAATAGTCATTAGTCAACAATGACAATCAATTAACCTTGAAAATGCAATAAGAATATCAATGTCATCAATGCTATAGTAGTCAAAGATGTTGTTGTAGCAAAATGAAGATATTGGTATTTTATACAATGATTTTTAAATTTTAGAAAAATGTGATATTTTATCTTTTTATTTAAAATTCTAGTGAAGATCTTCATATTAGAGCTAGTTTAGGTTTTGGTGACTATGAGATACATTAATCAATTTATGTGATACAATTAGATGAGATTTGGAGAAGAAAGGGTGCCGTTTTAGGCTTGTTTCCCATACTATTCCCGCAGTAGTAAGGACACAACTAATTGTTGTCAACCGTTATAAATACTATAAATAAATAAAAATTTTAATTTTTAATATATATATACCTGAAATTGAAAAAAAGACGATTTTTCTTTTCAAAAATAAAATAAAATCTGATGTGGTTGCTTCCTGACCACACCAACATGCTGAAGTGGCACACTTCACCGAGTTCCCCATTGTCGGGAATTCGTAGTCTTCTAATGGGGCCATATCTCTTCTAATGCAAGGATTCTTGTTTGGGCAAGAGGTTTGCAATGTAAGTTTGATGTGTCATAACTTTGTAGCTATATGAATAACTTCAATTTATATGAATGTTTTGAGTTATTTGAGGTTGTCAAGTCTTGTCTACCCTATCATTAGTCTTTTCTTTATGGCACATTTCATTGCAAATTGTGTGGACTAGCAAATTTTCTTGATGATTTCCCATTCTGAGTAATCAAAACATCCTATAGAAAAAATATTGAATACGGAGTATAATAATAGTACAAAAAACTTAAAAATTCAAATATATAGAGAGAATTTGATAATTGAAATTCATTCATCTTTAATTTTTTAATATTTCATCAACAAAAAATAATAATATGCATAAGAAAATTATTTAATTTTTCAATTAAAATTAAGACTTTAATAGATCATAAATTAAACGTACCATAGATTTTATACTTTACAAATATAAAAATTCAGAAATTTTAAATGAAAAATTTTTAAAACAAGAAAAATCCAATTCTATATGAAAACCTTAAATTTTTGGAATTTTGGAACATCTAATTTCAAAACTTTATAAATATATGCTCCAAATATTTAAAATGTACAAGTTTCTAAATTTTCATATTTCAAAAATTTTAAATTTTAAATTTTGGAAATTGATCTATAACTCTACATTAGTTTGAAAAAAGAGATTTAGAACCCTAAATAATTTTTTCTAACTATTTTTTTCTATTTTTCCTATAAATTTTATAATCAGTTTCTCTTCTAATTTTTTGAAGATATTTTACCAATTTCTAATCAACTTTAATCCTCATGAGCCTTTTAAAATTCAATTTCATTTTTTCATTCCAAGTTTTATTTTCAATAGGGTTTTGAAATTATTTTTACTTTTGAAGTTTTAATTTTTTAAAATTTTTTTAAAAATTTTAGATTTGAATTTCTTTTCAAAATAATTTCTTTCTAATTCCTCTCCAATAAGTTTAGTTCCATATACTTAGTTTGTTTTCATCCAAACCATACCTAAGTCAAGGTTGCCCTAACCTTGAGTTTGCCCATCTATGTTCTAACCCAAATTCATATGATCTTAACTTCTTAACTCATATTAGCAAGTAGAAAATAAGAATCCTATTTAGCACAAGAATAAACCTATTTCTTAATCTATATATAAACACTCTATAGAATAACTAAAGATATCATCACTTGCTTCTAGTTTACTATTGAAAATAGTTGAATCTTGGCATAATTTGAGTGCATCAAGACTAATGAGACTTTTGTATTAATGCTATTATAGCTTTAAGGTCCCAATCTTTAGCTATCACCTCATGTTCTAACATTTTGGGATATTGCAACATCCAATTATCATGTATGTGAATTTTGCATGTCTCAAAAAAATATTGTGGTTTTTTGAGATATAGTAGATGATCCTTTCTTGGCACCAATCTAGTGTGGATTGCTTTTACAATTCCTAAAAGCTTTCTTGGCATGCTATCTGGTGACTATTGTATGTATTTGTACCTTAGAGCATCTGCTTAAAACCATTATTTTATTTTGTGGAGTATAAGGCCCTTGTCATTAATTTGCTTTACATAGGATCCTTGACTCATACTAAATCAAGGAGATGCTATTTGAGTTTTTAATACAATGGACTTTCTTTAGTTTCAAAACATCTTGGCATCACTATAACTGCTCAACCATGTTTTTCCTCTTTCTTTCTTTATATTTTTTCCTCTCATCACTAGACTTAGATTCATCTTTCCAAGCTTATCAAACTACATTCTTTTTCTTTTCTTTATTGTATTTTGAGCATGAAGTAGGCATCTATTAGTATATACCTATACTAGATTTGTTGCAACTATAAATAATGAGAAGTTCTCAATTACTTCTTGGTGAATACATCATTATGCTTCCAATCCAATCTACATGAAGTAGGCTATGTTTCTATAATTAATTCATTACAATAGTAGTTTATAGTGGTTGTGATTGCTTTGGAGCTTTGGGGTTCATTGAGAGGCATAATTTAAAAAACTCCTACAACTTTTGCTACTCATTAGCTTGTTGCAATTTGTTTTTAGTATACTAACTAATTGTATCCTAGATCACAAGCAATGGCCAACATTGACAAAATTGTTCATATAAAATACATATGCTTGCTAGCTCTTAGACAATTAAAGGATTGAGCTTGTTGAGCATTGTATGCAAAGGCAAATGAGAAAGATAGAAAGCTATTGTAGTAGGCATTGCGAGGAGTTGTTAGATGGTAGGCCAACAATGGTGGAATATGATGCAATAATGGAAGGACATGAATCATATGAAAAGCCTTCTATTCATTCCTTCTATACACGGGCATTCTTTGTAGTTGTTGCCCTCACTATCTTCACTAGCTCCTTGGTACCTACGTTACCTATTTATCTCTCTTTCTCTCTTTGCTTTGAACTATGATAATTATAAATTTTTGATGTTTTAATTCTTTATTATTGACTCAATTGAGTTATTGTGTACTCATGACCTTCCATTGGAATTTTAGGTTGAATGATATTCTTCTATTTTTCTTGAGGCACATTACAATTGTGGTGTAATGAAGTTTTTTTGATAGCAATATTACTATGAAGAAGTTGAAGTCAATGCTTTATTGTGTCTCATCATTGATAATCTCCATCATTAACATTGGAGTTTTTAATTGGAAAAAACAAGGGCAATTTTGTTGGAATTTTAGAATTTTATTACCTTGTTATTCTTTCCTCAATGATCCTTTTTAATAGGATTTTGAGATTATTTTCAACTCTAAGCTTGGATTCTATCATAAGTTGTATTAAATAGAAAATTTTATATTTATATTTATTTATTTATTTTAATATTACCAATGAAATGATTGGTATTTACTTGATGATTGTTTTGTATGTTTGATAGGGTATCTTAACAACACTCTCACAAAAAAATGGAGATTATAAATACAATTATGCAACAATTCCATTTTTAGCTGAAGTATTCAAGGTACACAACACCATTGAATACATAAATTCCAACCCTCTTTCTCCCTCTAATCTAACTTCTAAAGTAGATATATGAAGTGAAGTTTAACTCTCTACTACAACTATAGCTTCATTGTATTGTACTGTGTTGCATAATATATGTCCATTACTTTGTATTCTTTAAAATTTGTAACGAATTCTAATTTTAGTTTAAAATTTTTTTGGTGTGTAGTTTTTTATTTGTAGCTATCTTCTATGGAGGGAGACCAAATCACATCAATCCATAATTGTCACAAGAAATTGGAAAGATATACTTTTGTATCCAATTCCATCCATCATCTATCTTGTGCACAATAATGTTCAATTTCTTACTCTAACATACATTGACACTTCAACTCATCAAATTATGGGCAACCTCAAGATTGTCACAACTGGGATCTTATTCAAGTGAGGGTCTTCATTATAATTGTAAAACTTAATAATTGAGGTTTATTTTGTATTCCACAATACATTCATTGGACAAGAAAAAACTCAAAAATAGTTGGGATCTTATCTCAAGCTATGTGCTTTATTTCATCGTATATCAAGATAAGAGTTTATGGTTCTTTATGTAATGCTAATTATTACATGCTGGTGAAAAGAACATTAGATTGGCCCTTGTACAAATATATGTGATAATGAGTCTTGATTTTGCTTTATTTCTTAATAGGACATGCTTGAAGAAGAAATTATCAAGGCTTCAATGGATAGCTATAATGTTGTTGACAATTGGTACAATAGTTAGTCAGGTTAGGATCTCATCTTAACTATTATTTAAAGTGTTTCTTTTTTATTGAATTTCTCATTTTAGTCTCTAAATTTTTTCATATTTAATAATTATTTACCTTTAATTTATAAAAATGAAGACAACATATAATCTTTTTAAGGAGATGCAATTTAATGTATGAGGATGTGATGAATGTTTGTTTTTATAGGTGAAAGGTTGTGGGGAAACCAATTGTGGAAACTTACTAGCTGCACCTATACAAGGATATCTTCTTGGCATACTATCTTCATGGCTTTCAGCCCTAGCTGGCATTTACATTGAATACTTAATGAAGAAAAATCATACTTCTTTATATTGGCAAAATATTCAACTTTATGCGTAAGTGAATTTAATTTTCAAATTCGACTTGCAAGTTCTAACAATTATATTCTAATAACATTAAATCAATCTTTGGTATTCATTATAGCAATCAAATAGTAATCAAATTCAATGCCATGTTTGAAACAATAAACAATTTAGTTCATTTAAAAATTATATTGCTTTGACTTATTGACATGCACTTGGAGATTTAGACATTGTAGAGGAAGTTAGTACATTATGCTATCATTTTTCAGGTTTGGAGTGTTGTTTAATATCATTCATTTGACTATGGATGATTTCCGAGCGGGGTTTTCTAAAGGTCCTTGGTGGTACAATTTACTAAATGGATATGACTTCATCACATGGCTAGTAGTGCTCAACCTTAGTTTAACTGGTCTCCTTGTGTCATGGATAATGAAGTATGCTGACAACATTGTTAAGGTTTCATCCTCACTCTTGTAAAATGAATATATGTATCTCAACAAGTAGGTTAAAAATTAATACAATTTTTGACGTTGTAACCCAATGGTTGTATACACTTTATATCTCATATTTATAGCTTAGTCTTAGCAACGAATCTACTTTATGTAATAAATAATTTTGACATTGTAATATAAAAGTTCTAAATCCTAACTACATCATGGTGATGCTTTTGCTATAAAATTTGAAATGTTAATGACTACCCATTTAATATAACATCCATTGAATTGTTGCCAAAGGCATCAAAGATATTTGTTTCAATTAATATAATAATGTTGTCATTTTGCAGGTCTATGCCACATCTATGGCAATGCTACTAACCATGGTAGTATCTATCAAGCTCTTCAATTCCAAACCAACTATACAGGTACTAATTTATGTCACTAACCTTATTGTGATACAAGTGATTAATCCATGTCATATTTCAAGTCTATCAAATACATTTCTTATCTTGAATGGATTTGAAATAATATGGTCAAATAATTAAAATAAAAAAATTTGACATGACTTCAATATTGCTAAGATACTTGCTACAGCTCTTTTTAGGGATATTGATTTGTTGCATATCACTTCAATTGTACTATGTACCTATGGAATCACTTGTCGGCTCACCGATTTTACTACAAGCATCACCATGTACAAAAAGTTATAGTATTATTGACTCCAAATGTATTGCCAAGCAGAAAAGTTTATCCTCGAGTTTATCATCTTAACAAGCTTCTTATATACATAGTGAATGTACAAAATAGATTTTTTTATAATCTCATATAGAATGTGTATTAGGATCCATAGAATAAATAAATCTACATTTCTTTGAGTACAAGAAGTTATTTCTTTAGTGAAACATGCCTCATACAATGTCAAACTTGTTGCCTCTAATGCTCTACATTTTGCTATGAATTTTTAGTTAATGCTTATTTTCTAATGGTATTAATTGTAGTTCCACAATTTAGAAAATACAATCTATTAGTAGCAATTCAATTGTGATAAATTGAAATTGAGGTAGTAAAGGCAAATTATTTGAAATGGAAAATAACATTCCCTTACATTTTGGGAGCTAATTTATTTAAGAAAAAATTGCCACCCCACACATCCTTGGATACTATTCAAGTCAAACATGACTTTTGTAATTATTTGTAAAATATTGTTGATGTATAATCCACAATATATATTCTAGGAGGTTTTTTCAAGTTTTGATTTCAAATTATGTTAATGAATGTTAGTAAGCACATTAATAGATTTTGGAAATAAAATTTTTTTTTTTCATTTTCATTTTTTTCATTAAAAAATTCTTCAAAATTTGAAAGTTTGGAATGCATTGAACTTGATTTGCTTTTAATCACTCTAAAGAGAGATCAACACAAGTACTACCAAGCATGTCTTTGTAGGCCCAATGTTTGCAAAGATCTTAATGTTTTATTACAAGGAAAATAGAGAAAATGAAAAAAAATCCTAAAAATCACCTATCTTTATATTATAGTATAAATTTTATACCTTTACAAATTTACAAACTAGAAGTCTACACATAACTATCATTGTTTGTCAAATTTTAAATTAAGAATGTTTATATTTTAAAATACTAAGAAGATGATGGTGCTAAGAAATTGAGTCCTTTCTTTTTGCAAAGATGGAATCTAAACCTCTTTAGTGCTATCAAATTGAGTGAAATCATGCCTTTTTGTCATCCTAATAATAAAATGCAAGTTGAATAAAGATTCATATGTGATTCAAAATAAAAAGTGAAGTAGAGACCAAATGAAGGGTGACATTTGATGATTTTCAAAATAACTCTAATAAATAGGAATAAATTTTTTTGCCATCTATAGAACCTAAAAGCATTCATTTTTATAGTTTAAATGTTTGGATGACATATGGATTGTAAATGAGTGACTTTTCAATTCATGAAAAAAGAATCACTTGAAATAGGATTCCTTCTTTAGTGTAGTTTCTTTAGTTTCTCCAAGTTTTCTATTGAAACCTTTCTAATTACATATTAAAGTGCTAAAAATTGATTGTAGAAGTCTTTGCATGAAGGAGTTCATTCCTATCACTTGCAACATATAAGCACATAATTGAGTTCAAGGCTCACTTTCTTTAATAAACAAAGGCCATATTCGTTATATTGAGACCTTTCGCAATCTCAATTTTATCCTCGACTCGAGGATAAACTGTTTTATCTCTTTACTGGTATTTTTTTATAAATAGGTAACAACACCAACTTTTAGAATTTCATTATAGGATCACTATTTGAGCATTATTTATTTTTTGTTTCAATTACTATTTTTTAAATGAATTTTTCAATAACTAGCATTCTGTCTCAAAATCTACGAAAACTCTCAATATAACAAATATGGCCTTAACACATTGAATTCCATTATAGGATTGAAATCAGCTTGGAAAAGCATCACCTCCTTTGAAGTGCAATAATTGAGAATATGCAAAATCTTGATAATCAAGCAAATATTCGCATTGATAACTAGTCGCTACAAATAAATCAAACCTACCAGTATCTACATAGTGTTGTGAAGATGTCTATCTAGTTATACATCAATGTTTCTAAGCAATGAATTGTGTATTTACTTTGTGTATATTCCAATCCAAGAGAATGTTGTAAATTAAAATAGTAACAAAATATTTTCAAGCTTAGAACAAAATGCAACAAACAAAATAAGGGGTAGATTACAATTGGGGTGGCCTTAAGGCCATTGCCAAGAGAATGTCTGGTTGCCCCATTGATGCAAGTGTCTATGGCCTTCTCCATTGCTTGTCCATTGCCTTGAATTCTCATATGATGATAATATTGTAGCATCTAAACCCTATGTAGCATAGCTAGTAGGGTTTAGGCTTATAGTAGAACTCTATTAGGCACGTAGATACAATAACCAAGTGCATAATGCCGTGTAGGGTAAATATGAAGTGGTAATCTCTATTACTAGCTAGGATCTTTGATTCTATCAAATAAAATATAAAATAATTAATATTGGGTGGGTGAGTAAAATTACAAGAGGGTGGGTGGGTGGATAGATGTCCTTTATTTCTTTGACAAATCTACATGGTTTGCTATAAATGTTCTTGAAAACATATTGAAATCCTACAATTATAATGGTTTCTTAATCTTCCGTCACTGTAGAATGCAAATCTCAAGTACAATAATCAGAGATCAACACAATAGAAGGATCAAAAAGGAAATTAGTCGACTCATTGTAGGTTACTATTTTAATACATTCATAACACAAATACTAATACATGCTCACACTTGAGTAACTAAATAATAATAAGATGTATTAAGAGAGTGATAAGTACAAGTATATATACATGAGGATTTAGTTAATTGGATGGTTAAATGTGAGGTGGATGGATGAATATGTTCATCGACAATACTCCCCCCCATCAAGATAATCCTAACAATCAATATGGATAGTAGTTTGTAAAAATACAAGAGTAGATCCTAGCAACAATCCATTGGAGTTTTTTGTAAGCAGGATCGATCTTCAACAATGTCTACGGTGAGACTTGTAACTTATTGTGATAGATTCTTCAAGTAGAACTTGGAAGTGTATGATGAAGCTTATGAGTGTGAATGTTGATTTTTGCAGTCGGAGTTGTTGATGTTGGCAATGTTCTTGTTTGTTCTATAGTAGATCTTCAACTAGGTTCTCGACGTCTTGATGCAATAATTTCTTAGTCAAGGACATTAATTAGCAAGATGAGCTCAAACTAGATAGGATATTTCTACTCAAACTATTGGTGTTCATAAATACTATGATGTGAGGTAGGGTTTGAATCTAGGACTATACTATACATGGTCTAATTGTGCATGAGAAGTGAGGTTTCAATGGTGCAAAAAATCGGAGCTTTCATTCACAAGGAGAGGCTAATCTTTACTCTAAATTTCTTGTGAGAAATTTGTACTTGTAATACCCATTTCTTCCCTAAGTTTTAAGAATTGTTGTTTGCATAAAGGTTTCGTAAAGATATTAGCTATTTGATCACGTGTCTGAATGTACAAAGTTTTCCACTGTCCCAACAACTACATTTTCTTTGATGAAGTGTAGCCACAATTTTATGTGCTTAAGCCGTTCATGGTATAATGGGTTCTTTGCAGCCTTTAGAGTGCTTTGGTTGTTGCAGAATACAAAAATTGGATCCTGTGGAATACCTTGAATTTTGGTTGATAGTAAAGCATAACCAAATTGTTTCCCTGATCCCATCAGTTAGGGCCTTTGCTTCTACGTTTGTCCAGAAAACTACAATAGTATGTTGTTTCTTTGAGAACCACGAAATGGGACCATTAGTTAATATAAATATCCAACCTATTAGAGATTTCCTATCCGTTTTTGAGATTCCCCAATCAGCATCAATATATCCTATCAAAGACGTATTGTGATTTATCAAAGATGGGAAATGGTTAGCTTGGGATACCCCAAAAGGTTGTTTTAACTACAATGTTAACCGACTTTCCTTTGTCAAACAACCTCATCTTTTAAATATAATAAATTATGATTTCACAAAATGTGGTTTTAACTACCTAGACTGATAATGTATTAAGAATAAAAATTCATTACAATCAAAGAATTTTAAGAATTTTTAAGGAATTTTTTAATTGAAAAAGTAAGTTTTGTCCTATGTACATAAAATCCTCAATAACAAGCATTTGGAATATCAAATAATTTTATTTTTAGATTATTTTTAGATATGACTTATATTTAATGGTCCAATACATAAAATAATTAATTTTATCAATTAAAATTTAATAAATTGTGCATTATGATGCCTACAAATCTCCAAATTTTAGCATTTTTCTCAATCACATCTATGAATAGATCCAAAAATTTCAAATTTAAAAGAAATACTCATTAGTAATATACATTTTGATCTCATTGAGGTGCAAGAATTTTTTCTTTTCATTTTAGGGTCTTTTTAATTGATCAAAATGAATAAATTAGACAAACTTTGGAGGTTTTAAACCAAAATCACCTAATTAGTGTGTCCAAAGAGTGATACCCCAAGTTGACCATTGCCTTAATATCGCAATCAAGAGCTCTTTTAATATATCGCAGTACATGATTTCTTGCCTTAAGATGCAATAGTCTCGGATCATGCATAAATCTACTAAGTACACTTGTAGCATATGAAACTTCCGGTTTGGTGTTCACCAAATAAATGAGCATGTTGACTAGTCTCTAAAAATGCTTTGTATCAGCCCTAGGCGAATTTTTTTGAGTACTAAGATGAAGGCCCTTTGTCTTCAGAATTGTTGTAGGGGTACATGAGGTCATGTCAAATTCTCCAAGAATTTGTAGCACATAAGTCTTTCGAGAGAGAAAAATTCTAGTGTTGGATGTAAAGAACTCAACACCAAGATTGTATCTAACATTCCTAAGATCTGTCATCTTGAAGTTGTGCATGAGTCATTGTTTCAAGTCCTAAATTTCGATGCTATTTGATCATATAATAAGAAGATCATCCACATAAAGGATGAGGATAATAACATTATTAATATAAAATAAGTTGTAGTTAGCCTCAGTATGCAATAGTCCTTAGTTTGCAAGAAATTCGTTCATTTTTTCAAAATAGGTTATTGGTGATTGTTTCAAACTGTAAAGTGGTTTCTTTCATTTTCATACTTTGTTGATTGTTGATTTGTTCTTGAAGCCTTTAGAAACCTCCATATATACAAGCTCTTTTAAATCACCACTTGAGAAGGTTGTTACCACACTCAGGGAGATCACTCTTTGTAATTTCAGGTATACACTTGAGTTAAGAGGGTATTTGATGTAGGGCTATTTACCTTCATTATTGCTTTTAAGATGACTGTATTTTCACATGAAAGTTGTAAGGGTGTATTTCTAATACCCTATGTTTTTTTGTAAACTTATTTATGCAATTTTTTCAGTGGGGCTATCTTACATACAATATTTAAGTCTTCGAATTTTTCGCATTGCCACCCTTCTTTACAAATTTTTCCTTCCCTCTACTACATGCATATACACCTTGAAACCAACAACAATCAATTCAATTTAAGTTTCATTAACGAGATGGTGGTTTTAAATAACAAATTTACCATTGAACATTTCAAAATCCCCTCTAAAAGTCTAAAACTATCTTGTGAACATCCCATTCAATATTTGTGTGTTTAACACATATGTCCTCAAAGATTGAGGTTAAATGGACTATAAATTCTATCCTTGTACTGTACAAATTTCAAGTCATTGAATCCACTAAGGTAAACCTTACTATTTGTGCAATGTGATAATTTGTGCCATTTGTAATCAATTTCTTACTTTTACACTTAATGTTTTTGATATACCGTACGTTTGGGGTAGGGACGACACATTGTTGCCGAATAATTAATTAAAGTTCCCATAGTAGGTTCGGCACATTAGAATTTCATTTTTAGAAATTCAACATTATGTTCAAATGATTTCAATGCTTTCGGCATTCTACACCTAAAGTCTCTTCCATCACCCTTGATTGACAATGGAAAGACAACTTCTTTATACAAGTAGGGTGGTAGGAGGTGAAACAACCCATGTGGGATATGTCAATAGGATTAGTAGGAGCTCTACCACCCATAGTTAAGTTCTCTTCTTTAAATTGTCCCATATCCTTTGAGGATTCATGATGAACAATGCATTTCATTATAGAACTAAACCTCTCCACCTTCAATGCTATTAACACTAAGAAAGTATGTCGTCTTTACATCGCCATCACAAACATTCTTGATGGTAGATGGTAATTGGACTTGATATTTTATTTGTTTGTCTAATACAAGGCAGTTTTATCGTTTATGGCAATTTGGCTAGTTAATTCCTTCTGAATTCGGCAATTTCTCTCTTTTATTTTTATTTCTTTCTGGCTTTCTTAAGAATAATTATTTTTCGTTGACCTTGACCCAAAGGTACGGTGTACACTATTAGTACCATGACACAATTTTCAGCCAACCATCAATCATTGTAGATTTTCTTGATTGTATCCATTTTATCATCCACCTAAAATTATTTGTCCTTATCTATATTCATAGTACTTAAGAAATTTGCATTGCCTCTATCTATTAAGGCTAACTTATGAATAAAAATTCCTACTACATGATGTTTTTATATAGCCTCATTTATATATATTAGAGTATTTTGAATTTCATAGACCCTATAGTAACCCTACATATTACATAAAATTTCCCCCCTTTGAATTGAATGGACCCTGTCTTTTAACCCACGTAGTTTTCTAAAAACTTGAGAGTGATCTCCTTAGGTTACTACATCAAGATGCACTAAAATCCAATTGTTGCTTGCTACAAGAGCTACAACCATGCAAACTGCCTTCTACTTTGCTATAGGTGCAAATACCTCATCTTAGTCAATACCCTTGGTTTGTTAAAAACCTTGGGCAACCAAACGGGACTTGAGTTTGGTGGGATAGCCATCAACTCCTAATTTTGATTTGTAGATCGAGCCATCTAGCAGTGACAATTTTGCAACTTGGAGGTGGGTCACAGATCTCCCATGTGCAATTTTTTTAATAAGGATTCTCTTTTGGATTGCATCATAGCTTTCCAGCTTGAGTAGGAGTTTGCTTTTGCAAAAGTAATTAGTTCGGAAGGTTCCTCAAGAACTCTAAAGAAACAATTCAAGTCTATAGGTTCTTTGGATTGTATACGATCCATAGTAGGTGGAAAAATATGCTCTAGGATAGTTGGTTCTATAATATGAGTATAATTGTCTTTTAATTTTGTTGATAGCTGTCTAATTCGGGCGAAGGGTGGACAAGTTGCAGGTACTTGATGCAATTCCTCTGCCAACATCGACTTTTCTTCGGGCACTTCTAAAGTTGGTTCTGAATGTAACTCTACATGCACTTCTAGTTGCAGAGCTTGTGGCTTGACTTTTGGCTCTATTGTTGGCAACAATGATTCTATTGGTTTGTTGGGTTTAGTTGTAGCAATCATGGGAGGTAAGGATAAAGGTGACATGGTTTTGCTGCCAACTATGTTGGTCTTGTCAAATTTAATGTTCTTCGACAAGACTATTTTTCTTTCATTAGGAATCCAAACTTCAAAGCCTTTGGTTTGTTCATCATATCCTATGAAAACACCAAGCTTGGATTTGGCTTCTAGTTTGTCACAAAGGTCTTTTTCTATCCAAACATAGACCTTAGACCCAAAGACTCATAAAAAAGAGATGTCAGGAAGCTTTTTGAAGAGTCACTAGGAAGGTGATACCTAGGAATTTGCTAAAGTTGGAGAACGGTTGATGAGGAATACGGTTGTGTTAATAGCCTTAGTCCATCAATAACGTGGGGTTGAAGTATAGATTGTCATACTCCTAGCCATCTCCAATAGTTTTCTATTTGTTCTCTTTGTCACACCATTTTGCTCTGGTGTATGTGCATTTGTGAGTTGGCGTTGAATTCTAGCCTTGTTGCAAAGTTGTATAAAGTCTAATGAGAGAAACTTGCTACCTTTGTCGCTCCTAATGCTTTGTATGAATTGTCGTAGTTGAAGTTCAATCATACTCTTGAAGAATTTGAATTGTTCAAATGCATCAAATTTTTTGCAAAGAAATTTCACCCAAGTATACTTCCTATAATCATCCATGATTACCATGAAGTATTCCGAACCACTAAGTGATGGTACAAGTAATGGAACACACAAGTCCATATAAATTAATTCAAAAGGTTCTAAGGCTCCTAACCTACTCTAGCGAGGAAAGTTTTCTCTAGCCTACTTACCACCTTGACTTTGGTTATATACTTCATGATATGTGGGGATATATGGTATCCCTAATGCCATCTTTTTTGCAGAGATCTTGTGCAAATGGTCATAGCTCATGTGCCCCAACCTATAATGCCATAATTTGGCAATATCTATATCCTTCCATGTTAAGTTTGTTGAGACCTCAATGTTCAATGCTGACAATTTATACAAGCTGTTTTGATGATTCCACAAGCCTTCAACTACAATACATTTGTTACCTTTATTGTATAAAATGCATCTTTGATTGTCAAAGTAGGCTATAATGCCTTTGTCTGTTAATGACCCAATAGATAACAAATTTTTTTGAAGATCTAGAACATAAGAATATCAAATACATCTCTTATTTCCCTTGAAGGCAAAGTAAAATGAATAGACCTTCTTCTTGAAATTTGATGGCTCTAACCACTAGTAGTCTTGACATTTCCCTCAATGCTCTCAAGATTCATGAAATTATCATGGTCACCACTTACATGTTGGGTGGCGCTAGAATCTAAGTACTACCCGGAATATGAGTCCTAGATGGAGAGGGATGATATTGCAACTTTGAAAATGTCAAAGTTTTGGGTATCTTGCTATTCTATAGTATCAGACACAACACAAGTGTCAGAGTTTGGCTCCACGATTTGTCTTGAACAATAATTGTAGTGAACAACTTGATTACTAGTTTTGACCTTTTATTTGCTTCTAATTTGCGAATGTCTATAAGTCTTATGGGGTACATATCCTTGTGATGCCCACGTGACCACAATAGAAATATTGCATTTGACAATTTTGAAATCCTCCCAAGAAGTTTGGGATACCTTGCATGTTGCCAAAGTATTGTCAATTGGGAGTACGGTGGTTATACTGATTTTGAAATTGATAATTTTGACTTCCTTGGAAGTAGAGAGCTTCGGACTCTACAATAAGCTTTCCGGTTTTGGACTGGCGCCTACTTTCCTCTAGGATTAGTCTTGTTTGCAATTGCTCCAACATGGGAAACTTGCCAGTGCTTGTAAAGTTTTGTAAAAAATAGTCATAGTTGTCTGGGAGGGCTTTCATGACAATTAGAACAAGATCAACATCATCAATCTTGACTCCGATTGCAAACAGTTGTCTGAGGCTTTGGCAAAATTGAACAAAGTATGATTCTACACCAATAGCTTTTGAGAATGATAGGAGTGCTCATCAATTTTTTAGTTCAAATTTTCTATTGTCATTGTCTACTTTAAACAACTAACTAAAGTAGTTCCACAATGGTTGTGATTCATGATATTTTGTAAGTTGTGTGAGAAGAGCAGGTTTAATAGACATGCTAATGTTGTACATTAGATGTTTTACATTGTCGCTATCACTATTAGACTCGGAGGATGTAATGGGCAGATTTGCGAGGAGTGACCACAATTTTTCTTTCTTTACTATTTGTGTGACCATGTATTTTCATAAGTGGAAGTTTGAGGATCCAGTGAATTTGGCCTTGTTAGGTAAGATATTGTCCTTCAACATGACTTATAATGATGTATTGCAAGGCTACAAAAAAAATGCAATATAGAAACTATGAAGCTAAAGTTGCAATGCTAAACTAAGTTGCGAATTTGCAATGCTACAAAAACATAAGGATCGTAAGAGACGTAACTTTTGTAAATGTATAATAGAAAGAGTACTAATCTCAGGGGTGTTATAGGAGTTTTAGAAATCTCAGAAGTGCATAATTACATAGGGAATTGATAAGAGAATTCAAATAGTTGTTAGTCAAAAGATCACTCGCTTTGATACCATGTTCTAATACATTCATAATACAAACACTCTTACATGCTCACACTTGAGTAACTGAATAGTAATAAGAAGTATTAAGACAATGACAAGTATAAGTACATATACATGAGGATTTAGTTAATTGGATGATTAAATGCAAGGTGGATGGATGAATATGTTCATCAACAATAGTTACTAATCCTATGAATAATCAAAAGTTGAAACTCTTAAGCAAAAATTGAACATAGTTAGCATTGTAGTCTACTTCACAAAACACATTCTTAAATCCATTGCGACACATACATAAGAAAGGTGTCATCATGAATTCTAGGGTTAATGACAACTTGATAAAAACTTCAAACATTCCAATTAGTTTGAACTAGAAATCAAAGAATGGAAGATAACTGACATAATTATTCCAAAGGGTCATTGCAAGAAAGGCCATCCGGTTCTTGTAGCATTTTGCATAGTACTCATGATTTTTTCGGGAGTACGGTATAATTAGAAAAATAATTTTAAAAAAATAAAAATAAAAAACATTTAATGTATATACCTTTAAAAAGAGGTTACCCTAGGAAGGAAAAACATAGAAAAATTTTCTAAGTAGGAAAACTAGAAAAGTGCAAAATCTCATGAAAATAGGTACCTTCACATTTTAATTTGTAAAAAATAGGAAAAACAATTTTCAAAGAAACTAAAAATTGTCCATTTGGGAAGACTTCATGGTGAAGAGATTCACCAAGAGAATGATCTTGAAACCTTTTTGAATGTTCAGAACTGTGCGCGCTAGGGAGCCTTGTTTGCATGAACGTAGACGACATAAAATAATGTTTTTTTAAATGATCTTTGATAGACACATGCTTAACTAGTGTGGGAATAGACCACAGAAATTCCATCTCTATGTCATTAATTTTGGGTACTCCCATTAGATGAAATCTGGCTATTTTGAAGACTGCGAGTTCCCCGCAGTGGGGAACTCAGCGAACTATGCCACTTTAGCGTGTTGATGTGGTCACGAGGCAGCCAAGTCATATTTTTTATTTTTATTTTTTTTGGTTCATCTGCTTTTGCAGTTTTAGGGCAAAAAAATAAAAAAATAAAAAAAATAATTATTTGCAGTCTGCGAGAACAACTGCGAGAATAGCGTGAGAACAACATGAGGGACAGGCCTAAAACGGCCCTCCAAAGCTCTTGAAAAATATCTAATGCCAATACTAAAAACCCCTAAATTGCAAAGTGTGACAAATTAGCTAAATTAAAATTTAATTATAAATCATTTTTGAAAATTTCTGAAAAATAAAGAATCTAATTACTATCAAGTTATCCATCTCTAATAAAAATTTCAAGTTAATTGGGTTCATACTTCAAAAGTTATAGCACATAACAACTCCATCATTCCAAATGTGATGCAAAATTGTTCTGGTCTTTCTTGCAATCACCCCAAATTCAGGTAATAAATGGCTCATGTACATCAATTTGTATTAGACATACGTAGCATGCAATGGCACAAAATTACAAATCATGCCATAAGCATATTGGAATATGCCAATTGCAGAAATTAATGTAGAGAATTGATTGAAATTGATCATTCAAATGTAGAGAGTTGACCAAACACCTTACCAAATTATATTTGTTAAGGATTATCTAGCTAAGGTTCCGAATAAATTGTGAAGGGTTCATGAGAAGTTGTTTTTACAAAAAATAGAGATTTCAGAGATGCACAAGAAAAAGGGTTTAGGAAATGCAAAGTGAAGGTACACATCCTGATTCGTTTATTGCTCGCTTGATGATGCGTTACAGCAGAGAAAGAAAAAGACACAAAGACATTGTTCTCCATGGTGAACAACATTTACAATGATAGCATTTACACAGTTGTAGCTATAAAGGAAAGTTGGTTCAACTAAGAGTTTTGCATTGCTCCTAAGAGCACCTCCACCTTGACATGATGTATTGCCTTGGCAAATGGGTTAGCACCTCCGGAAGCTTTGAGGTGTCTCACTAATTGTTGTCATTCTTATTTTCCAACTTAGGCCCCTTGAAAAATCAATCACAACACTTCAACTTGCAATGTCTTCCACAATGATTTTGTAACTTGCTCGTGCCTTGAACTTCCAATTTTTTGATGTTGGGTATCTCTCTAGGTAATGGGTTAGTAATTAATTAAAGCTTGTGTTTCAAGACTTGAGATTTCCTCATAGATTCAACTATTTGTGGGAGTGCCAATGGGGAATAAAAAAAGCAATAGACCCTTCTTCTAACCTGACACACACCATTCACCTTGTGGCATATCCCTTTCTGTGTGGACTAATGAAGATGCTATAAGTAAAGCCCAAATCACAACAATATAATCAGTCTAAAAGACCATAAAAAATAGGAAACCGAATTTTAGCAACAAACTCTAAAAGAAAATGGGGGTATAAATGACTTGTCCACAATGATTGCAAAATAGTCATTTTGCAATCATTGTTGTCGGTACAGTCATTGTGGACAAGTCATTTATACCCCCATTTAAAAGCTAAGTTGTCTTTGACATTTGAATTGGAGACAACAATGACAACAATAGTAATGGCAATGATGATGATGATGGACTCTTTGTATTTTATGTAAATTAAACCCTTTTTGAGGTAATTCATAAATTGGACAATGTCATTGTATGACATTGATAGCCCAATTGGTAATGTAACATAAAACCTTATAGACTGAAATTCACTAAAATAAAAGTTTTTCTTTTTTTTTACATTTGTAAATTGGAGTACTTAGAATATACTAATACTTGGATTTTAGGATTTTTAGGAGTAAAATTTTGACATTTTAAAAGTAAAATTTTTAATTTATTACCATTATTAGTGTAGAAAAGAAGTGGAACCCTTATCTTGGTCCTAATATAATAATAAATTAAAGTTTGCCAATACCAAAATATATCATAAGTAGTTACAAACTTACAATAGCTTTTAATTTATGAATTAAGTTTTTATGAATTAACCCCTAAAGGTATTTGACTATGTTTTCACCAAAAACGCTCCAAAACTGTCATCTCTAGTACAAGTACCAAATTTTAGAAAAAATACATTTTTAGACAAATGTAACTATAGGATCTTGTAGTATGATGGTTTGGGAAGATGTGGAAAAGATTTCAGAAATTTCCACCGTTTGGATTGCAAGATATTAGCATTTCAAGTGACAAAAAGCCATTTTGGGGCCCTGCGAAAATCCGGGCAGCTGCACTTCACAAGGTCAGATCATTATGAAAAAATGTCCAAAATGGTTGTAACTCTTTGGATTCATTGTCCAAGTCATGTTGGATACATGCTTTGAAAAATTTTAGATCATTTAGAATTGTACAACATATAGGAAAAAAATAGTAAGTTGAAAAAAGTAGAGAATGATTCAAAATACCAAATTGTTAATAATTTATTTATAGAATTGAAAAAAGCCAATCCCAATGGTTTTAATGTTGTAATAAAAAGTCTACACCTCATCTTTTTATTTTTTTCCAAAAATATTAAAAATTGAGTTAAATAAAGTTCTTCAAAGTTTATTTTAGAATAGAGATTCCATTACTACCCACAAACTACCCACAACTAAAACTCTTCATAACTTTCATCTCATAAATCAAAATGGAATGATTCAAAGCTTTTCATGTATATATAAATCAGTAAGATAAATTTCAAATTTTTATTTTTAAAAGAAGTGATTTTTTAGGAAGTTTTTTTTGTTGCCCAAGCTGCCCGTCGAGCAATGAAAACAACATATCATACAATAACTTTTTAACCATGTATTCAAAAGTTATGAAAATTATTGGGTCTTAAAGCTACTCCTCAGGCACATGTGTGAAAATTTCAAAGAAAAAAATTAAAAATTCCATTTGTAGTGAGTTGCCCCAAATTGCCATGTTGTCAAAAAACACCATTTGGTCCTTTAGGGGTTAAATTTTTATGAAATTACTTTAGTTTGAATATACAAATAGATAAAAAAATCTCTTATTTTTTCAAATTTTTTTCTTCACTTCTTCTAAAATTATCAAAAGTAAAATTCTTTTATATTTATTTTTAATACTAAAAGCTAATATAATGAACTAAATTATATAACTAAATATATTTGTAATAAGTTTTATTATCTCTTCAAGATTTTTAGTTTAGATTCTAGAATATTTCTTCATTAGTTCATATGCCAATTGTTGTACTATATAAATATTTTATAGACTTCTAAATTAATGTTGTACAGAATCTAAATCAAAATTTATAGTTTATTTCAAATAGTATTGGCTTGTCATGCTTCATAATTGATTGTAGTATCTACAATTCTTTTGAATTATCAACTATGGAGAAAAAGAGGCAACTCTTTTGTGCAATTATACTTACATTGGTGTTATTATTTCCAATCACCATATTCAAACTTAGGTGTTCTTCAAGCTCATTAAAATTTCTTCCAACCAAAATGAAGCATTTAGACGATCATCTAGTTGAACATGCTGTAGATCTACCGAGTACCATTCCTCGATTTGCATATCTAATATCAGGGAGCCAAGGAGACGGAATGCAAATCCGGAGGACCTTACAATCTCTTTACCATCCTCGAAATTATTACATATTACATTTAGATCTTAAAGCTCTTCCAATAGAAAGAGCAAACTTAAGCACATATTTACGCAATGATCCTCTATTCCAAAGGATTGGAAATGTACTTATGATTGAAAAAGCCAATCTAGTGACATATCGAGGCCCTACAATGGTTGCTGAAACTCTACATGGGGCGGCAATATTGCTAAAGAAATTCAAGGATTGGGACTGGTTCATCAATTTGAGTGCTTCCGATTATCCTCTCGCCACCCAAGATGATCTGTTGCACGCGTTTTCCGAATTGCCACGTGACCTCAACTTCATTGAACACACCACCAAACTCGGATGGAAATTTGGGGGCCGAGCAAAACCCATCATCATTGACCCCAGCTTGTATTTGGATGTGAAACATGGCAACATCATGGAGACCAAATACTCTCGAGAAATCCCCACCAAGTTCAAATTGTTCACAGGGTCAGCGTGGGCAATCCTTTCAAGGTCCTTCATGGAGTACACAATTATGGGTTGGGACAATCTGCCTCGTCTTTTGCTCATGTACTACACCAATTTCGTATCATCTCCGGAGGGATACTTCCACACAGTCATTTGCAACAGTCCGGAGTTTAGAAACACGACTGTCAACCATGACATGCATTACATTGCGTGGGATTCTCCACCGAAACAGCATCCTTTGGCCTTGACTTTGAGGAATTTTGTGAACTTGACGGAAAGTGGAGCTCCTTTTGCTCGAAAGTTTCGGCAAGACGATCCTGTACTGGCTTTGATTGATAAGGAATTGCTAGGGCGAACTTCAGGGAAGTATACTCCCGGAGGGTGGTGTAGAGATGGAGGTGGGGTGGACTCATGCGGCGCAGTGATGCAAGCGGGAAACTCCTCGTTAATCCGACCCGGTCCAGGGGCGAAAAGGCTGCAAAGTTTCATTCAGCGTTTACTGGAAGAACCAAAATTTCGATCCGAGCAATGTGTTGTTGACTAAAATCCTTGTCTTTGCAGACCACCTAATTAAAAGCTGTTGGATTAATTAGATCACAAAGTTCCGATCTGAGCAATGTGCTGTTGTCTAAAATCCTTGTCTTTCCAGACGAGCTAGAGCTGTTGGAGTAATTTGATCATCGAAGGTAGCGACACCCACACTTCAGGGTATTGACCAGAGTTCTTAAAATTAGCCTGGTCAAATTTAAATATGTACTGACAGTAGTTCTTCAAATAATTCATCTATCCATCCATTTTAATATACAAGATGCTGATTTATCATTCCAAAGCAAACTATTCATTCAATTGTGATGGTTTATCATTGATTCGAGATCATTTATTCAGTATTTCATCTGATGAGTTGCTTCGTCCACTGGATTTCATCGCTCCTATTTCATCGGCATCCATTTACCTACCTACCTGTTACCAGCTAGGTACCAACCTCGTGGGCAGGCAGGTACCACCCCCCGTTACGAGCGGAAATGGCGGGTCGCTAAGTCGCTACCTCCCGGCAGCGCCATTACCAATCTCATTTCCGCAACGGCTGAAAGCGGTTACAATTCAGCGCTCTTCCGTCAACTGCAGCGAGCGCATGATCGGAGAATTAGACCGCATCAATTGCGCTCTCATTTGAATCCGGCATTTCAGCACTTCTGAGTGCAAATTCCGCGCCTCAATTTCATGTCGTTTTCAGCTTTCTTTGAAACAGACGTTTCGATCGGTGCAGTGGAAGGACGAGAACGCACCGTCGTCGAGGGTTTAGGGCTTGTTGTGCGTGTGCTATGTTCAGTTGTGATCGGAGATTCTGAAAGAGTGAGCTGATTTGATATTCTGAATGGAGTTTGAAGTGGTGCATTTTTATGTTTGTGGCTGAAGAAAATGGAACTTGATTGAAAGTGTTGGACCTTTCAGGCGTTGGAGATTTTAGCTTTTGAACACACTTGATGTATGGAATTTGGATTATTAAATTATATATGAGTTGAGAAAATGGAGCTTGCAGACCGAGGTCTTGGAGGTTTGAGTGTTTGAACGCATTTCATGTATGGATTTTGAAATAGTGGATATTGTATATGAGTTAAGAAAATGGAGCTTGATTGAAAGTGCTGCAGCTGTCAGGCTGAGGTGTTGGAGGTTTGAGCGTCTGAACGCTCTTGATGTATGGATTTTGGAGCAGTGGATTATATATGAGTTAAGAAAATGGGGCTTTCAGACCGAGGTCTTGGATGTTTCAGCGTTTGAACGCATTTGATGTATGGATTTTGGGGTAGTGGATATTGTATATGAGTTAGGAATATGGAGCTTGATTGAAAGTGTTGGAGCTGTCAAACTGAGGTATTGGAGGTTTGAACGTTTGAACGCTTGAACGCATTTAGATGTATGATATGGCTTCGGTATTTTGAGATAGGAGATACGGGCCTGGATGTGCAAGGCTAGAGCCGGCGTGGCGCAAATGATGCCGCAGTCGTGACGTGCGCGATCCGGGGGCTCGATCTCTTCCTGCTGCTCATGTTTACCTCCAATGGCGAGGTTTATTGCAAGCTCTTCAGTAACGTCCCCGACAGTGGTATCGTTGAGCTGGTTGGCTCATACTCTGGTGCCAATCGAGGATATGACGAGGATTTTTTACGCAGGGCACGTGCCCGGCCAGTGCACAATGCTGAGACGAACAGTGGCGATCGATTTGATCAAAGATTGCCTCCTCAAACTGGTGGTAATGTGAAATCAAAGGAGCCTAAGAAGGACCAGGATCAGGAACAGCGGAAAGTTCATTTTCGGAATGGTGTCCGAAATATGTTTAGTAAGAATGCGCTCGAGCTAAACTCCGACATCAGGAATGGAGTAGCTTTTGATGAGGATAGCTCGGGCAGCAGTGACTGTGGATATGGTGGTCCGTCAAGGTTCACCAAAATGCCTCAAGATTATCTCAGAACACAGTTAGAGTTAAAGACACCTCCGAAGTTAAAGACGCCGCCAGATTTGAGGACGCCACCCGAGTTGAAATCGGTACCTCAGTATTTGTCACCACCGGGAATCGCCAAAACGTCAATAGACCCCGTCAAGAATCACAGTCATGGTGAACGTCAATCACCTGGCAATCAGTTATTGAACTTAAGGGCTGCTTTGAGTGAGAAAGAGCTGCAGCTTGTGGAGCTTCGGGAACAGCACCTGAACGTCCTCAATCGCGCAGCAGATGCGCGGCATAATTGGGAGGAGGCTCTTCAGGCAAAAGACCGAGTTATATTGCAGCTTCACAGGAAATTGCAACAGCAGGAATCTCAACTCGACAGGTTCTATTTCTGCAATCTCCATATTTTAGTTGTGAGCATGGCAACGTACATATGTCCAGCTTGATCGCCCCTCACCTCCTCTCCCTCGCAGACTATCAGCCGGGTCTTAATTTTTTGTCAACATTCATGAAAGACTCTTGATCCTGTTGAGGCTGTGTGGACCGAAATTTATGTTAAGTTTGTGGGTGTACGCGGTTACTGTGTATGAAACTAAGTCTTGTGAGGTCTATGATTCTGAACGCTCTGCAGAAATTATTTGTCTTCCAACTTAGGGTACCGTCATTTTCATCTTGGACCCTACACCTGCTGACGCTGCAGGTTCTTTCATCGTCTTTTCTCCTCTTCCCTCACTCGAAGTGGATATGGTGAAATTAGATGTCTTCACTTACCGATGCTAGAATATGTTGGAACTCTTAATGCCGAGGCTCTGCATGTTCATTAGGTGAGATGTATATCTTTCGACCTTGCAGCTGCCTATAAAGGGCCAACGCATACCCTGCTGATCGGTGTAGTTCTCCTGATTGATTATGTCACTTCTACAAGCCGTTCTGTTTTTCCTCTCTGTTTTCTTCATTTATCTCGGAATATAACTTTGAGCCAAGGTAGTTGAATATGTAATTTGCAGGCAAGAGAGGGAGAATCAAGAGAATTTATATGCGCTCAGGAAAAGACAGGAGGAGGTCAGGAATTTAAGAACTGCTTGACCCTAATCTTCGATTGACAGTAGACACTTTTCTCAGCTCCGGCAAATCAGAATTTAAAATTTGTAGGCTTGTGCTGAATGTTACATGAGTAGCACCAGAATCCTCTCAAAAGTTGCTTATAGACATGCTTTCTTAATCCTCGTACCATAAAGAATTCCCAATAGTTCAATCATAGCTTCTTCTTACATATACTTCGAGCTTTCGACATGATTTGTCGTGCAGAGTAGCAGAGTCACAGAAATTCAACTAAGAAATTCAAGTCGTCATGTCGAGAGTTCGAAGAAGTAATCCTCTGGTGTTCGTTTCATCGATTATTCTTATGTGCTTTGCTCGTGATTCTATGTTAGCATTTGTGATATCGAATTTAATCAGGCGGGGACTTTACGAGGGTAAACTCACCTGGGTGATATCAACATTCTACTACGAGTATCTCGGATAGAACTCTCTTAATTTGTGCTCCATGTTTACTATCAGAATTCGGAAGCGGAGAAGATTCAGCTTAAAGTAGCTCTCCTGGAGGCCAAGAATGCAAAGTTTGTACAGGAGTTGGTGGATCAGCAAAAGCTCATTACCAAGATGAAGCGCCATATAGATGAACAGGAGAAATTATGCGCCCATCAATGTCGGAAGGTCAATTAAAATTGATTCGATTCAGTTTTAAACTCGTCATTTGATGAAGATTTTATACCTGTATTTTTCGTGTTTGACGGATTTTATATTTCGAGTTCAACCAAGGCTTAGTGTTCTGTACTTTACCACCTAAACAAAGATTGTTCACTTGTTTATTTAATTGTTTAGAGAACTTGTGCGAACAAACGTCAGAACCTTAAGCCAGAACTTCCTGAAGAATTCCCCATTTCTACCATTTTCCCTTCATCTATTTATTGGACTCTTGAAACAAAGCTGTGATTTAGTCTATTAACTGTCCCTAGTTTTCTTCCTTGCAGCTCGAAAGAGTGAATGGAAAGGTTCAAGATTTAAAAGCAGCTCTCCAGGAGAAGGAAGAGGTTAGGCCTACTTTTCTTGTTACAGAGTCGTGACCTCGGGGCGCTACTTTCGAGTGCAAAGTTATTTTTATTTCAACATATTCAAAGATTTTATGACTAGGCTGATATGAATCCTTGTACACTATTACTTATCTTCTCTGGAACGATCGCTCGCGATGGGTGCTTCTCAAACATGCCTGCTAATCTTCTTCTCTCACAGGTGGCTGATACGCAGTCCAAATACAGCAATGAGTTGAAAACCTTACTATGGAAGCGAGACTCTATCATCGCCGAGTTGCAACTTTCTGAGCAACAACTCCAGTCTGCTTTAGCGCGGTTTGACCGCCAACTTCTGTTTGATTTAGGCTTGTTCAGTATCTCTGGAAGTGTCCACTTACTTTCACTATGTCCCCAACTCATAGAATTTAATTACTGCGCTGAAAGAGTATCCATTGGGCTCCATTAGTCATTGGATCACTTATCCACCCGTGGTCCTTCAGAATCTCAAGTCCTGGAAGAGTGTAGCTAATAGTTCAATTCGAAATGGTTAAGTTTAAAATCAAATTTCTGGTTCTTTTGCAGAGAAAAGGCAGATCTAGAAGCATTATCTTTGTCTAGAGAAAAAGTGCAAGAGGAAAAGGATCTTATTGAAAAGGTTCATGAAACTTCTCCCCCAGTTTTTTGGTCAGTTTTCAATTATCTAGTTTGTGTGCTGGTCGAAATTAGTTTATTTTAGCCTTCTGATACGGAAGCTCTCTTTTGCCTTCAGAGATTGTCTGAGATGCAGAACCAGCATAAAACTGTTGGGAATGAAGCTTCTCGTAACGGCCACCTTGAAAGAGGAAATCATCAACCTAACCTGAGGGTATTACATAACATAAGATACTGGATATTGATCAGATAGCAGTGCACTTCTGAACTCAGCACAGTTGGTTTCTTTTTATATGAGTTTAGTCTTTGGCAGTCATAATGTTGACTAGTAAATTCTGTCTGAGCCGTTGAATCTTGGAATGTTTGCGAAATGTTCGCTCGTGAGCCACCAGCTTGTATATTTTGAACTTCGAAAGAGAAATTCTGTAACAAATTTGAGCTGTTTTTGTGCGCTCGTTGCTGTGCTGCCTAGAAATTGACGGAGCTGAAAGACGACTTCAGTAATGTTCAAGAAGGTGTCCTGAAAGTAAGTTCAGTCACCATGATCAGTTGCATTGACACTTCTTTCAAATTTGAGAGGAGAAAGAAAATTTGAAGTCTGTGTAGCACATTATGTAGTGGTGCTCAGAATGCAGAAGGTTTCACTGCCTAATTTTATGGACTCATTTCCAAAGAAAGAGTTCCAAGTCGACGTGATCACTGCAAAGATTGTGTAAAATATGGTTGAATTTTGGTGATCTCTTAATTTTTAATTTTTTGTTTCGCCGGTCATTTAATGTCGCGGTTCTACAACTTTCTAGTGGCTGAGAGTTCTCACTGGTTGAATGCCACTTATGCTTACAAATGAATTTGCAGGACATAGACGACAAAGAAGGGATAATGCACAGGATGCAGAAACGCATACGTGAATTACAGAGGTCTTTAAAAAGCAAGGACATAGCGCTCAGTGAAAGGAACAACGAATATCAGCAGGCTCTTCAGGACATTCAAAGGTGAAGAACTCCGATACCTTGTAGTTTCCTCGAGATTCAGATTCTCGGCGAAGACCTCATCCTTCTTACCTGGCCCTGGTCTTCATCTTATCACTGAAGTTTTTGGTCTGAACCTTTTATGTGAAGTTTAATATATTGAAATGAAAAGGATTTTATCTTACAAATTCAATTTGATTAAATTGGCGCGATTCTTAGCGTCTAAAATAAGACACTCAAGTTCTAGAAACTAGGACTGGTATAGATTTCGGGTTCAAGGCGCCCGCCTTGAAAAATACCAATGTCATGAATTTCCGACTGTGTAACGAAATTGACGTTTCACAGAGTAGAAGATGGCGTTTTGTTTGATGGCATTGAGTTTGACCTGGCAGGCTGGCAGAAGACTACGAGGCTCTGAAGCAAGAATACGAAGAAATCAACAAGAGGAATTACGAACTTGAAAATACAGTTTCTCACTTGCAGGAATATGCGGACGGACGAATGTGAGATACGGAGTATTTGTTTCACATTCAGCCTAGCTACTTGGTTCCTCAGTAAGGTTGGTTCATAAGTAAAGAAAGCAACGTGCTTGATTTGAGGTTCTGAATTATCGCATTCACTTTGTTGTAGGGATGCTTCCATTTCTGAAGTTTGGACACCTCCAGTTGAAGTGTTGCCCTACGATTGTTCTCTGGGTGGATCGACTGGTGAAGGTACTGTCTCAAATCCAACTTTCCAATGTTTAGTGTTTTTCGAAAGTCGTCGTTTGGTCTCCTCTCTGTAACTATAGGGCTTTAGAAATTTTGAACCTATGAATTGTAGCTTATGGGCTCATTAAAGTCTTATGGATCATAGGATTCAAACTGTCTTTAAGCATTAGTAAATCAGTATATCTGCATGTCCGGAGTGCAGAGTGCTTTGAGGTTACGGGAAATTTCGTTAAAATGGCGGTATCCATACGCCATTTTTCCATTAATTTCCTTCTTTAACTCTAAAGTCACGGACTGGTGTAGACGTCAGACCGCACGGTCTGAACGCAAAAGTGCCAAGTTTGTGGAATACCGCCATTTTAACGAAATTTTGGTTGTTGCCTGCTATTCTAAATCACTGCGAAGTCTGAAGTTTATGAGTCAAAAACAATGAATGATTGAGAACCGAGAATTTTATTGCAGATCTTGGAGTTGATGATACGATGCTGGATAGCATGGAATTTGAATCAGAGCAGTTATCGAATGCAAGTGTTTACCATGCAAACTTTGAAAAGATTAAGGTTAGTTATAAGCAGAATTTACCATGTCAGGGACGTGGAGACTAGATCAGCCTAAGATTTATGTTGTACGAATTTCTCACCTTTTACGAATCTTCATGGCTGAATGATTGTAACAGTATTCTGCAATGAAATTCAATGTTAACATGAGCAATTTCCAGTTGTCTTAGAAGTAATGAGGAATTGAATCAGAGTGAAGCGAAGTCTATGCAAGATTAGTAGTTGTTATTATTGTGTATTGTAAGGGCTGCAGTGTGAGATGGTTACGTGTATAGATCTTACAATATGCATCGCATTTGGCAAGTCAAAATGTTCGTCACTTTCTGAACCAAGGCATTCGTTTTGGTTTTTATGGGTTCCAAACTGAGGACTTACATTATAGTAGTGTGGCACTTCCTCCTTGTACGCGGGACTGATGCAGATTACCGAAGTTGAGATGCCGGACATAGACCCACAGCAGCAACAGCAGCAGAAGCACACATCAACTCCTGAACCTCATCATGATCCGTCTTGTCAGCCTCCACCTCCTCCGGAAACTCGTCTACCAGAATTTGCTGCCACATCTCCTCAATGTCCTCCGCTTGGGGCACCACCACGACCATCACCTACACCTTCCGCCGGCCATTCCGATAAGAATTGTGAGGGCCAGTCCTCAGAATTTGAAGCCAAACATTGTTCCATTCAAGGTGAGTCTTTTAACTATTTTGTACTTGATTGGCCATCAAGTAAAGCGGGTCACTTGGTTGTGATTGCAGCAAACAAATCTTGCATTTTGTATGGATTGACCGTCTGTTCTCGCAACAGAAAATATATGCATTGTCAGTTTGTAAATATCTCATGCTCTCAATGTAAGTAGGCATTCCAAACAAATATAATTTTAGATACCAGTCTAAAGGAGAGTGAGGTAGACCATTTTGTGGAACATACCTCACGAACAGCGAAATGTAGTTGAGAAACACTGTTATCGGCTTCGATGTTATTGGCACTGTTATTGGCGTAGAGAATATTGGTTGAGATCCTACATGGAGCCGGGTGGACAGATGAGATTATGAAACGGGAGCAATCCTGGAGGAAGACCGAGGAGCTTATGCGAGCAGCATTGACTCGACGCATGAAAATATTAGAGCTAGCCAGAGATGCCAAGGTAAAATCAGCACTTAATTTCCAAGATACGAACGATCTTGACTTAGTGCCACACTTCAGGCAAAAGCGTTGAGATGAAGTGCAGGAAATTTTATGGTCACAATTGTTAGTTCCTGTGTGTAGTAGTTAGCATTTTCCTGAAGACCTTGCAAAAGAACTGATTTTTCTGAACATTTTCTTTTCATCTAATGGTTTATATGGATTCTCCTGCTACAGAGTGATGGTACTAGGTCTGCACAGGCAGGATCGGAATTTCCCGATAGGAATGGGCACTTACATCATCGGCAGACGGAATCAAGCACAAGAGAGGACGTTGATTACAAACCAAGATGTAAGGAAGGAAATCGTATTCATCTCTATAACAACCCGATTGACGATGATAATAGACTGAACCACCATAGTCCGCACGGGCAAGTCTGTGGTCACAAATATTATGGACAGGACGGTGCAAGGCGTCAACGACAAACCCACGAGCAAGACATCTATCAAGAAGGTTGTAGAATGAATCACAACGCTGGTCATTTCAAGAAAGTTGGTGTCAACAACAGACAACAGCATGAGCCGGATATGCTCTCTGACCGACGGAAAAGTACTGTAAGAAACAATCACCTGGATGACTCTACCGCTCGCTTCGAGCACTACGGTCACTACGAACACAGTGGGCCCCATGGACGAAGTGGTTACAAGCGCAAAGGAAGGATTCCGTAGATGTCTGAGCTCGACGTAAGTACTTCCCAACTCTTCAAAACATTATGTCATGGAGTGGATTTTCAAACTTTAGGAATTCACATCCGGAAACTTCAGAAGCTTATCAACACAATGGGTGCAAATAAGCGTGCCTCAGGATCTCATGTAACGATGTTAGTTTCGCTTTATCGATCTGACTGTTCTTGTTACACTTTGTCAGTTGGCGCTGCGCCTTTTGCGTCGATGTTGCTGCAAGACGTACTGGAGCAAGAAACCTGGTAATTTCAAATGCCGATTAGAAAAGGTTCGATGAGCTTCCGTGACGCTCATATCGTCTTATTGACAGAGCGGAAAGAAGCTGACATGCCTTGTCACGGTATGGCAGAAATGGTACTTCTCAATCTTGCATCCTCTAAATGACCAAGGATGTCGTTGTTACTGACCAAGGATGTTGTTGTTTCCTTTCTGCCCAGTTTGCAATTCTTTAATCAGGCCTTGACTCATTACTTCGTACTACAAGTCACCTTATGTTTCCCGTGCCTGCAGATCATCAGTCAACAGACGAAAGTTTCAATCTCAGGACCTCAAGCAAACACCTGCGGAATGACAGGTAACTTTTCGGCCAACTAGGTTATGAGAACTAGGAGCTGTATAATACGATCGCGAGAGGAAACAAAATGAACCTCGCTATAACGAAGATTGTTTTCTCCCTTAATTTTCTTCAAACTGTTACACGCACTTGCTCATGCTTTACAGATCTAATCTCTACAGGGATCAAAGTTCCAATTTCAGGATCCTATCATATAATCCACTATTAAGCCCCTTAAACAAGTCTCATTAGACCTTCTATCTAACGATCCATATTGTTGGGAACCTCAGATATATGTTCTTAGACCTCGACTTACATTGAGTAGAATTCAGTGGTTAGAAACCCTAATAGAACTTCTCTGTGAACATCTGAGCTTAAAGAGCATCTGGGCATTTTGATTTTACATTAATTTCCAGTCCAGTTTACAAAGGTCAACCTGCAATTACTAAAGGAAAAGTTATTTAATAACTCTCTCCAGTCTCGTATCAGGTTAAGTGTAGTCAGAAGCGTAAGGAAATACGAAGACTGGAAAATTGAAATTTATTATGATCCTTCAAGAGAATCGAGTCTGAAAATCGGGTTAACTTGTAATACTTGATATTCTTCTCGGGGAATTTGATAACTTTCGACACAATCAATAATAACTCTCTGTTGTGTCTGGCATGACATGAAGTCAAGTGAAGACACGAGTTTCGAGCTTGTTAGTGGTACTTTCATATCTTCTTGAACTGATAATACCAACACGACTTTTTCTTCCGACCAAATGGACAAGTTCAGTTTGCCTGTCGTCGAACGAAGTCGTTCAAGTGGGAAAAAGCACAAAGAATATGTGAGTTCGACACAAAATTCAACCTGTAACTAAGACTGGAAACGGATGTTTGAATTTTTCTGATGCTCTTAAAGGCGGGAATGAATTGGTTCTGTTGAGAAATGGAGGAAATTTGTGAACCTAAACAACTTTGGAGTGTCTTCAGGTTGAATGGATTCATGTATTTGGTAAATGTAGGTTCCTACGGAGGCTTTTTCTGATGAGATATTCCGCAATAAGGACAGCCCAAATTTGGAAGCTATGAATGATCCTGGGGTATTTCAATTTTTCCACACTAGAATTGGGAAGAAGATTCTCCTTTGTGAATACTCTAACCTCTGTATTACACTCTGTATTGTCACGTGCTTTATAAAGTCCAGATGACAGCAAGCAGGATCCCGAAAGATTTTAAATACAAACACAATTTCAAATTTCATGTGAATATTTAGCATGGAGATGTGATAATGGGCATTATCAATGGATGACACCAAATAATACTCTAAATATATTACTCCCTCCGCCCCATAATGATTTCATGTTGGCATGGATTTGTTGTCCCCAAAAGATCTTCATGGTGTGACATGGGAGGAGTGGCCCAAAAATAAAGTCTTGGGAATTCTATAGTCCTCAGTTATTATAGTTTGGCTAGAGTAGTTTACTACAGATTGGCAATCTATTTTAAGCCTTGTCCAAGCTTGCCCCATCTCCCATCCAAATTGGCCCCATCCCACTTCTAATCAAAATCTAGAACATGATTCCCTTCTCAGGCGCCACACCTAATTCAGGCAGACTGTATGTAGATGCCGCATGCCCTTCATTGATCCACCTAATTTAGGCTTACTACATGGGTTACCTGGAAATCATCTCATAATGCTGAAATCATATTTTAATAGCACAGAAACAAGAAAAGAAGCCCAGTGCAATGCAGGAATTATACCACGCTGGCCAAATTAGTGGCTGGCGGTGCTCCCTCACAAGGCCTCCAAAAACACACTTTTTAGCATCCTGAAACCACATTTTAAAAACTCATCCAAAACTGATTTTTCTACAACAATAGGAGAGTATTGAACTCTACTTGCAGGTCAAAAAAAAATTTAAGAAATTATTATTTTCAAGCTTAATCCAAAACATTTTGTCTAACATGAAGATCATTTTGGGAAGGAGGAAGTACTATCTTTTGATTGTAATGATGTGGAATTAGAACTTGAGAATGCTCTCATTAGAAGTATACTGAAAATCACATAGAATAGTCACAAGAATATTTGGAGCCATTTCCTTGCTTTTACTTTCTTAAGCATGATTTAAAGTGGCTTTCCATATTTTGTATCTTTTAGCTTGTTTCTAATAGGTTCTATATTGGTTTTCTAAAGTCCAAGTGTAGATTTTCTTATGACTATCTATGTAAATTTGTGATGCATTGCCAATGACAATATTGTTAAATTTTCATTTTATATAAATCAATCATAAGTATATAATTTGTTGTTTCCTTTGTTGTGATCCATTGACAATGCTCTAAGTGCACCTAATTTTGACCTTGTTACCAAAATTGAATCCACTATCTAGATTTTCATATTGTACATTTGCTAAATAAGTCAAATCAATACTTTGAAATCCTAGTTTATTTATGCAATATCCAAAACAATTGGCTTACTTGCCCATCTATTATTCAAATTTGATACCATACACTAGTGCAAATTAACTTCATTCTTTGTCCCCAAAATCAAGATCAATTGCTTCCATGATAAGAATATTTGAACGTAAAACTCCCCAAGCAAAATATTACAAAATTATTTTTGTACAAACTTGTAAAGGAATTCTAGCTTCTAAATTGAAAAGAATTTAAAAAATAAAACTTCTTTCATAATTAAAACTAAAAAATAATTAAATTTTAATATTGTATTCTAGAGCAATCATGTCTTTTATCATTATAGCAATTACAATATTTTCATACAAGTTCTTTTGAAATTGTTCTTAATCTGATTCCAAAAAATTTGTTTAAAGTTTTGATTAACAAATTGAAAAATTATATCTTAGTAAGAAGATTTTGAGTTACTTTATATGAAATAATAACATAGGGAAAGCATCACTCCTAAATAAAGTCTACAAATATTTGTTATTGGGATTGATTTATTGGTTTACAATACTTATTTTTTATTTATATTCACTAAGAAAAATTCTTATAAACAAAATGTACAAAAGTTATATATGATATCTATGAAATTTGGTTGTTGCATAAAATAAACATTCTTCTACAATCCTACAAAGCATTAAATAACCTTTGGAATGATGCAAAATTGATATGTATGAACTATTCATAAAATTTAGCTTCTATACATAATTAACATGAAGGCTTTATTTGATGGGTCATGTGATGAGTTGATAAATCATTCAAGGGCACAAATTTGTTTCAAATGCTTTGGTACTATACTAGGACGAACCCATTGACATTTATTTGTTCTCTAGCTTCATAACCATTTATAATCAAATAAAATTACTATTGAGAAAGAACTAGAAGTCTCTAAAGGTTTGCACTTTTTTTTAACCCATAATTTTATCCAAAATGAAATTAAATAATAAAATTAAATAACCTTGACAAGTGGACAAAGGTTGTCCAATTGTACCTTGATAAACAAAATTCAACAATAGAAATTCGAGATACAGGTGAAAGTTTACTCAAAACTTAACCCTTGAACGACACAGCAGACGATTATTGTCCGATGAATGACAAGGAATTCTCATGTGTAGGGCAGAATTGCAACTATTCATCCTTGGAATTAGGGGTGGAAGGGGAAGATTTTCTACAGTAGTTTGACTCCCAATGAGTATTTCTGGTTTTTCTGAAGTGGATGATGTCACACGGTTCCAAAATGGCTGATTTCCATGGTCACCAGCCTGGCGTTCAAGGGTTAATCAAACCAGACAACGACTAAACCTTGCAGTTTAGCATGTTGGCTTTCCCAAAAGCCTCACTCATGCCCGAGGCTCGTTCAATAAACTTCAAACCGCGGTAAAAAATGAATACTTGTAGAGTCGTTGATCTAATTCATTTGCATATGTACTGAGACCAAATCAAAGTCATACTTGCTAAGAGTGATTGAAGAGTTATTTTGCAAATGACGATGGTGTTGAATAAAATGATATTTGACATCCGACAAGAAAATACGAGGTCAATGATGCATTCAACATTCAATTACCTGAAACGCTGTACATATGGCCAGTGATAAAACTATGCGAGGTGGCTTGGTCCCATACGAATTGAAATAACTCTCATATTTTCGATTGCTCGGTCAACCTAACTTACGCAGATTTAGTGTCATCTCTGGCCTTCCGAATGTCTGCAAGAGCAGCATCTCTAAGTAGAACAACATCAGTCGTACCTGAGACCATGTGGTACCCGAGCTTCAGCAACTTTGAGGGTGGATCATCGCTTGTTGAAAATCCGGCTATGAACACTCCTGAAGACTTCAAAGTTGTCTCAACTTCCCTGTATGAAATAGCCATGCAGAAAACTCCATGTAAATAATAACATCATATTCATACCTTAAATGCAATACACGATTCCTACCTTTTAATCAACCCCCGAGCACAATTAGAAATACTGCATATTTTTACCTGAGCAACATTGATGGTCTCTTATCATCAGGAACTCGCAACAAGCCCATGTCCGAACGCAGATCAAGAGGTCCCATTTGGATACAGTCCACACCATCAACAGCAGCAATTTCAGCTATATTGTCGACCGCTTGCTGAGATTCTAACTGCAAACCATTGCTTACAAGTGTCAACTTCCGAGCATATCAGTGAAAATGGGCAACTCAGAAAGGTCGATTAAGAGGCCTCTTGCTCAGCAGGATATATCACATGTCTACGATACGAGTCCAGTTCTAACTTTTAACACCCCATCCGCACCAACAAAGTAGCGTCAATTAGTGCTAAATGCCTTCATGCCCAACTTGTGTCAGTCAGTCATCGATGCTAACTGAATTGCAATGAATTTACATTCACTTTCACCATTTACCTTAACTCCTTCATTTTGGGCAACAATGGTAATTCTGCCTACATCAGTGCTGAATTTTCCCACACCAAGCAAATAGTAGCAGTCAGCTAATCTAAGAGCAGGCACGCAATAGGTAGGCTAACTTCTAACTAGTGAATGGGCCTTAGCAACCCAGTTAGCTAATTAAAGCTATTAGGTTGATACGAGGTGGCCTTTCGCATGGACATTAACTGGACCAACATCACTGTCTAGTACAATCTCCAGTTTTCCATAAAAGTTTGGTGCATCCATCTGAATGTGACCTTTATATTTCAAAGTTCACAATGGTTAAATTATTGAAGGGGCATCTTATAGTACACCATAGGCCCGCTATACACTTGGGACCGAGCCAAAAAATTAAAAAATTCTAAGCACTCACATTTTTCTGGATTATTTCTAAGCTCTTTCCCCCTAGGAGTGCTATATTCTTGACTTGGTCCCAAGTGTAAAGCGGCCCTGAGATCCTAATAAATTTGAAAGTAATAATTTTTGAAGTTGGAGCATTAGATGTACCTGGCACATAATGAGAAGATCATCCTCACACCGGCTCAGGTAGGAGGGGTCCAGGCCATACCGAGCAGCTCGAACAATAGGAAAAGCAGCACCCCTTATACCTGCTGGAGGATACCGGCACGCCCTTACCGCATCCCTTGCAGCACTTGCATCATTAATCATCGGAAACATGATGCCTGCAGGCCCCAGGTCCAACGCTTTCTTCGCCCAAACAGGATCGTTAGCAGGGATGCGAATGATGGCTGGCGTTCCTGTGGAAGCCAGAGCCTGCAGGATAGACACAGCAGCCATGGTGTCTCCAGGACCATGTTCCATATCAACTACCACAAAGTCATAGCCCGACCAACCGAGAATCTCCGCTACAACTGGCGAGAAACTCACAGAAAAGGCGCCGTAGAGCTGTTCGCCGTTGCGGAGCCTCTCCTTCAGTGTACTACCCCCTCCCTGTACAATTGTCAAATAATGTCTCAGAAAAATGAATTTATTCTAGTAACTGAGATCAAGCTTCAGTAAATTAGAGGATACTAAACCGGTAGGGACCTGATCCCGTCTCACATCTTGATCCCTGTTACAAGCAGCAACTCATACACTCATACACTTGATAGCAAGTGGTGTTTGGCTGAATGCCTTTCCATGCCCTAAAATGGGGTTGTCCACTGTCACTTCTAATGGCCTACAACCTCCGATTTTATACTTGCATAAGAAATTCATTCAAGAACTCTGAGTGTATTCGATCGCCTCCTTTGAATGCCAGGACTGGGGAATAATCCACGCTCTCATCCAATCTCACGAACATGACTCCAATTCCGTACATCAATACTACCGTACTCAATCAAGGAAACAAGCACGCTTGTTTCAATCCTAAATTTCACATACGAGAAGCTACCACCTAAAAAAACAGTCAATACCCACTTGATCCCATCCACCTCGCAGGCAGCTCCAACTAGTCCATTAATTCCGACTCCTAATCTTCCATCCCAAGAACTCCTCCCCACACTAGAAACCAGACACAACCCAACACAAGAATCGTGGCGCAAACTCAAGAAGTACCGATGCTTTGGTAGCCATGCTCGCTGCAACAAGAACAAGACGCCCTTTGGAGGGATTGTTCGCCGCCCAATTGAAACTCCGGGAGCCACTCCTCCACAACAATGGCGTTGCACTGAAATGAGTGCGACGGTGCAACGATGCCGGCGAAGAAAATGATGAAGAACAGTACAAGGGTGCTCTGGGCTTGGACGAGACGGTAAGCATCCGCAGCGCATCTCCGGCAATTGTACGCATTGTTGCACACTTTGAAGCAAAAGGTCGAAAGGATGGACGTTTGGAAAAGGTGGAGACACGCCGAAGAGAAGGACCAAGTATCAATGAGTTGGCTGGGCGGCCTAACCTCTGTAATGTCACATGCCTGGGCTGCACTGGCAGACATGGAGCAGGACAAAAATGTATTTGGGTCAAATGTATTTTCATAAACTACACTGAATAGGGGTATTAAGGGGACCAAAAAATTAAGGGAACTGATTGTAGAAAATTGTAGATGTTTGAAATATGATGTACATCTTCCATACACTTCATAACTAATGATGTACAATAAAGATAGATATTTAAGTAGTGTGGAATGTCAATTAATTAGTATGGGTCTCTTAACCCTTTAAGGACTAGTCAACCATATTGTGGTCAATTTGGACACTTTTTTGCTCGGTGGGCAAAGTCTGGTGAAAAATTTGGGGAAGGACCAAAGGAAATAGATGTAGGGATTTGTAAACCACATCCACTAAGCCATGAATCACCCCTATCCATGCTTGCATGTAGAAATGGGATTCAAAATACTAACGCAAAAGTAGCTGTAAACATGGCAATTATTGGCGCAAGATGGACTTAAATGAGAAAGATACACATGTTTGTAAATTGCACTATGCACCTAATGCATATGTATAGTCAGATCTTCGTTTTAAACCATTGATGTGTTGTAATTTTAATTTTTCAGTTATGCAACAAAAGTGGGTTGCCCACCCCAAAAATCGACCACAGTTCTTAAAGGGTTAATACCCTATTCAGTGTTCATAAGGTAGTTGACCCATTTTTAGAGTCTATTTTTTATCAGCTTTGGTTTTGGTGATAGCTCACATAGAACAAAACCATCATGAATAATAGAAATGTCTAAAAAGTGTACATTCAGGTTGAGGCACCAATAGTTGATCATAAAAGCAATTTTGGAGTAGATCATGAGCAATTTGAGGTGGTGGAAATTTTTTCTATGTAGAAAGATAGGAAATATGGGGATTGCAAAATTTTCAGAATTTGATTCCCCAAATTGAACTAATTATTGTAAATTTCGGGAGCCAAAAAGTACTCATGACTCATACATAACGAATGTCTAGACTCTTCCAATTTTGATCATTCAAGAATTCCTTTCCTAATCACTACTTCCTACTATACTTTCTTGCTCACTACTTTGGGACATGTGTTACAACCTTAATAGTTCCAACTTTGAAAAGGACCAAAAAAACATTTTCAAACTTTAATCGGTTAGAAATCTATTCTAGCCCTTGGTTGGAAATACTACACCCTACAAGTTGGATACTGGAAGTGGTTGACAATTGGTGCCTCTACCTTTAAAGCATATAATGATCATAACATGTACATTGAAATTTACAATTATGACTTACATCAATTTTGTAACCAACCTATGGTTAGAAATAGAATGACCTATATAACAAGAATAGGTTTTACAAAATGTTCACAAAAAAATTCATGGTAATTTCTTTTCTAAGGAAAAAAATGTAAGAAAAATTCAAATCCTTCTAAAATCTATTTTATTACATGAGTAAATATTTTCCCTCACCAAACCCATTCTACACCTAAGCTCAATTTTTGAAGTGGTTGAAAATGGGTCGTAAGCTTCTAATTTATTAGAGATGAAACATCATAACAATTTTAACCAAATCTTGGAAGGGCCCTTTTAGAAGGAGAAGCCCCAACATTGCAACTTCCTATTGTAAGCACTAGCATTGCAACTTTCTAGCCAACCAATGACTCTCTGTAGATTAAACTAAATTCACTCACCATGATTTATAGAGGAATTATACCCGGCCACCTTCAAGTGATAATGATTTGAGTTGGTTAACAATGTTTTGAACATTCTTGAACTTCAAGGTAGGGGTCCCCTTGCTTTCCACAAATCAAGGCTCTTTTCACTAAAGAACTTCTTGAATGCAAGCTTGATTATGTATTGTGGGCCATTGTAACACAAATATATTCTTGGTACAATGCTATTGTAGAAGGACCCCTTTTCTTTCCATTCAAGAATATTATGAATTGTTTGCAAGGGGGTTGTGTATTTTTGTACAAATCATTGGGTAAGGACGTCAAAGCTTGATAAGGGACCCCTTATTTGGGGGAACTCTTGATGAAGAGCATTCCTTGTAGCAAGCCTCTACTGGAAAATTGAAAATTAGATTAATGCTTAGAGAGTTGGTTTGGATAATCTCCTAATGTATAATTATGAGGGTAAACTGCAAACTAATATGTATATTCTACAAAATCTAAATCTAAAAATGTATTGAAAATTTTGAGCAATGATTTACAATTTGCATGTCCAATTTGAATACTAAGTAAAGTCTAACTTGTGTTAATGGAGAAATTGGCAATTTAAGAATTGATTACGACTATTAACACTAGGACATAAGAGTAGCCATGGTTCAAGCACAACATATCACCCTTGCAAGGATATATGCGGGCTATCAAGTAGGGCTCTCAATTGTGGTAGCTACTTTCCAGATGTTTCCACTTCAAAGCCCCCACCCCACCAAAACACTAAGTTATTTTCATGCCAAAATCTCATTCATTGTGGAGAAGAGGAAGTTTTCTTGTGGAGAGTGGATTGTGGAGCAAATCATGAATCATGAATGAATCTTTGTCATAAAAAGCCTAGCTAGTCAAAGGTTCTTTAAACCTTGCCACAATTTAGGAAAAAAAAAAAAATAGATATTACTAACTTTAAGAGTGTTTTAATGCCCATATTGAGGTAGAGTTTAAGACACTCAAAATAAATTCAATGTATAATAAAGTTACTATACATCTCCTTTATATCCTTTTCATAAATTTTCAATAGTTTTAAATCTTCACCAAAAAATCTAAGAAAATATTCATAACTTATAGAATTTTTTAATATGATATTTAAATTTAAATTTAAAAACTATGAAAATTTCCTATACTTGAGGAAGAACAAAACTCTTGAACTTATATAGAGTGAAGGATTCTCATGTTTAGCCACATGGTTACAAGTTTCTTCCTTTTGATTGGTTAAGGTAAGTTACATTGTTGAAGCCATTTTAAAAATGGATATATCTTAGCCACATATCTAAAAATTCTAAATGTATTTTTTCCAAAGAGACAAGCATTTTAGGGATGCAAATAGTGATTCTTTGGAGATGTATAGGTGACAATTTAGGGGTAGCCACTACAAAGTCATCTATTTTAGGGAATGTACTTGTGAAAGTTTAGGAGCACCCACAACAAAGGCATCTATTGTTTGGGTATAAGTCCATGAAAATAAGTTGCCATTGAAAAGTTTTAACATTGTGACTACTTAACATATACATTGTGACCATTGCTAGTGACCATCAAATGACAATTATGGAATGAACCAGACTAACAATAAAATTTAGCCTCAACAATACAAATTGATTTTAAAATGCTATATAAGCTTTTACTTTTGATGAATAACTTTACAATTTTGGTCAAATTAGATAATTATTCAATAGAGAATGTTGAACTTGCATATTAGATGCAATAGTGTTGACATTTGTACTTTGGATAAAAATCTATATGAAGAGTAAAAACTTAAGGTGAATACACCCCAAATCACACCATGTCTAAAACCGCCATCATCACATTGTACATATCTCCAAAATCAATATGCATGTATGTTGAAGAAACAATTTTAGAATATGTACCAAAAATAAAGCTTTGACCCTTCATAACTTTGGCATACAATCTCCATATGTTGCGTACTTTGGTGCATTGGAACTTCCTTTCACTTGCCAACAAGAAAATCTGAAAAAAATTGATTGGTTTGATAATAGTAAATGGACACGGTAGCAAAAAGTGGCATCTTGGGAAATACCTACCGTATTATGTTTTCAAATCATACTAGTGAGCCAAGTGTTGATGCCACATTCAAAATCAAAGTAAAAGTATTTTTTTAAAAATTTTTTTGTTCACAAAAACTTTGAAATTCAATAACTTTCACATCATCGGCCCAACCACCACAGCAAAGCTTGTGCGCCCCTCCTCACCAAGGGCTTTACAACGGTAGCAAGCACTCGACTGGGGGATGCACGGTCCGGGAGATCTCAAAAGTGGCATCTCAACGTAACAAACAAACAGCGTAACTTAAGGCACGGATGATTATTTTAAAATTCATCCAAAAAGTTATGAGGAGAAGCAGCAGGAAAAATTAAAATTAAAAGTCTGCATAAGATCGTCAGCTGCAGGATTTGAACCTGCGCGGGGAAACCCCAGTAGATTTCGAGTCTACCGCCTTAACCACTCGGCCAAACTGACGACTGCCGTCGACCATGCTGGGGATCGAACCCAGAATCTCTTGCTCCGTAGGCAAGCGCCTTATCCATTGGGCCACACGGTCAGGGAATGCTTGGTGCAATTGTCGGAAGTAAGAGGCTTATACAGACACAACTGATTATTAGGAGCTCCAATTTTAGATGGACCGAATGGGTTTAGAAACAGTCCTCGTCCTCTGAAACAAAAAAACAAGTTCAGTTTTCTTGTAAAAATGTGGTACCAATTTTTAAAAGCTAGAAACGAAATTAGAACATGAAATGTATAATCATTAATCCTCTCATGATGCAGCCCCCATTAACAAGGTAGTCACCAAAATTGCTCCAATTATTGGACCAGTAGGTATACTCTTTGTTTTTACAATGAAAAAATGAAGTCATCTGTCAACCACTTTTGGGTCCTTCAATTTAAGGGTTAAGATTGATCCTCAAAAAGGTTGTTTGAGTGTTGGTAGTAACAAATGGCAGAATGAATACACTAATTGATCAATTATTAATCTCATTGGAAGAACAGCAATTGCTTTGTTTCAAATAATATGTGATCAACCCAAATTTATTACTGTTGAAAATTGATAAAAAGTCAGCTGCCATGGAACCACAAAATGCACATGTAAGTTATCTAAAACCTTAAGTTGCATCATAATTGACAACTTTGAAATGGCATGATTAATAGGGCAACAATTTCAATACATGTGCTTATTATTATTGATAAATAAATTCAAAGAAAATATACAGCTCTAAATTTTGATAATTATTGCAAGGAATTAGACAACATTGCAAAAGTTGACTGTAGCAAGTTGGCTGCGAGCACATGGAAAATTTGTGCGTCCAGAATTGACAAGACAACAGAAACAAGATTTAAAAGAATGCTTTGAGCTTATTGATGCTGATGGATCTGGTAATACATTAACTTAAGTGAGTCCATTGTAGGTCAAATAGGAGCAAGCTCATTGTGGGCAAAATTATATCAACTCAGTGGTGTACATTTTTCAGACCTTGAATGTATATCACCATAACTATTTTGCCAGCAATGAGCTTGCTTCCATTTGTGTTTGCAATGGGCTCATTTACATCATTAGTTTCTTCTTTTAAAAGAATGGATTACATACATTAATGTATGTTTTAAAATTCACATGAAAATGTAGTATTTAATCCATTTTACACACTATATTATTTAGCAATGAAGTCTAGGTGTCATTTGAATCTATGCAAAAATGGACTCATTGTCTGATTCACATCAAAAGACAGTCCAATCTTTATGTTGTTTTGTTTTATTTTTTATTCTCAAAACCAACAACCTAATAAGATAGCAGTGTGGACTAGAGTCCTACATTCATAAACTTCAAATATACAATGATGTAGTGTTCATTTTGCCCTAATCTTTGGATCAAATGTGGGACACTTAACAAACAAACTCTTCATGTATGACAACTTCCAAATGCAATATTCTACTTCTTGGATTGAATTGTATGAGGAAATCCCAAATCCTACTGAATTGAATGTCATGTAGTCTATGTGGCCCTAACTTTTGTAATTTATTTTGTGGAGATTACAGGAGCAATTGACGCATCCGAGATGTTGACTGCATTTAATGTTTTGGGCATGCACGCAAAGAAGGCCGAAATAGAGGCAATGTTGGCCGAGGTGGATGCTGATGGCTCCGGTGAGGTAAATATTCACTCTTGCATCAATCCCAACTTAATGGCGTTGCCAACACTAAGTGTGCAATTGATGACAAAGAATCTTTCTATATAAGACAAAAATGCAAATGTTTATTGTTGAAATTTTGTATAAAGAGGGGAGGTCTTTATAGTAATTTGACCTCCAATAAGGGCTCTTGGTGTTGTTCTCTTAAACAAATGCTTCAATCAATACCAAAATGAATGATTTCCACAATGACCAACGTGGCATTCCATGGTTAAAATATTGAGTTTCATATAAAATTTGAAATTTTTCTAGAGATGTAGTATAATATATTTTCATTTCTTTTATTTCTTTTGAAACAAGTGCATATGTTTCAAAATTTTGATTACATCTTTTGCAAACCTTGTGTACTTTACAATAATCTCACGAGAGTACTAAACCTTGTAATTATTAACCCCTGAGCGCCCATAGTATGTTTACCAAAATACAGATCCTTCTCAATTCATTCTAATCAAATTGTCACCCAAAACAAGATCCACATAAATTGACCAAACCGATTGGTAGTGGAGACATGCCTGGAGCTGTGGGGGAAAGGACAAATGATTTCACCGTACCGTTGAAAAGATCATAATAGTCAAACATGGCAACCCTTCATTTTTGGAAGGCCATATTTGTGGCGCTCAGGGGCTTAGGGGCTAGGGTAAATGAAAATCTCAGATGCAAATGTGCTTTATGTTCATAGTTTTTGGATTTTCTCCTAAATTTTTGATGTAATATAGGTAGAGTATCCTGAATTTGTACAAATTATGACAACCAAATTGGATCAAAGACAAGATAGATCTGCATATGCACCTTCACCAGGTTTATTTTCCATCATAAAAAATGTCAAATTAAAATATTTTAGTATTTTAGTAAAACTTGTTATATTTTTATGAGGGGTTATTATATAGAAAAGGAATTTGTCAATTTTAAACTTACAATATTTTTAGTGGGGATATTAAGTACAAAGGGAATTTGTCAATTTCAAACTTATAATAGAAGTTTGAAACACCTGAGGAAAACTCTTTGATATTACATAGTTTTGTGTGAAATTTCAAAAAAACATAATGATAGTAATGTATTATAAATTTCACAATAGGGATATCTAATAGTTAATATAGCATAACATTTTTTGTTAATATTGAACCAAAAAATGTGGATGTTAGCTAAGACAACAAAGCAACAAACACTTCCATTCCCCCTATTGGCACAAGCTTATAGGAGAAAAAAGGTGATACTTTTACATTTACTGCTATTTTGAAATTTGATATTGTTTTAGTATAACAAAATAATGATTTATCTCATGAACAATCACATTTTTCAAAGTAATCATAAATCTTCAATTTATAAAGGATTAAACCTTCATTAATCCTATTTATATTTAAAAATTAGAATCAATTTTCTAACCTATTATATGCAAAAGAACAAGGGTGTATGTAGTTGATGGAAGCAGTTATGGGAGGTGATAAAGCAAGCCAAGAACGATTGCAAGCACGAGCTGATGATGCTGAAGCCGAAAGACGAGCTTTAAGGGATGAAGTTGCTACTCAAAAAGATGTAAGTCTTAAAAAATGTTCTATAAATTATCGGTACTATAATATTGTGTTGAATGATGTGAAATGTATTGTGTTGTAATTCTTGTTAATAATTAGTTATCAATTTTAAAAACTCACTATTTAGAATAATTCAAATTAACTTGTGATGTGTTAAACTAGGAAGTGAGTTATTGAACTTAAAAGTAATTTGTATTTTCAATATTTATCCACGTATTTTTGGAATTGAGCGACATTTTAATATTTATGTTTTTGCAGACTATTAAGAAAATTCAAGACAAAGCATTCACTAGTATAGCTAGTCAGGTTTGTACAGCTTTTTTATAATTTGCATTTAAAAAAAACAAATCATACCTTCTTCTACTTATTCGTTACTTCACAATAATTGATTACATCAAAAAATAATTTAAAATCTTTCATTAAGATTGAGGTATGGTTAATAATTATTTCATTTTTACTGAATTTATTCATAAGACATAAATTTATGCTTGATGTTGCATAAATTGAAAGAAATTATTCTCTTAAGAAAAATTAATCACATACTAAGGTTAGATTTTTGTATAAATCAATAAAGACCATACTTTTACATTTCAATAAAAAAAAATCTAACATAATTCATTCCCTTACATGTGTTTAGACTTGCAGAGAATTAGAAAAGCAGCACGACTTAAGAAAAATGAATACAATAGAATACCAAGTAGTGGTAATATTCACTAATTAAAAAATAATCATATAAGTAATCTATACATTATATTAATTACAATATAACATCATTTCACAAGATTTTGAAGATTCGATGATGAAAGACAATTAAACAGATTATTTATCAAATATTAGGTACACCATTACCTCCTCAAATGGTAGAACATATGGACATTGATGTCAAAAATGTTTTATTTGATATTCATGAGCGTGCTTTTCAACGTCGTTCTACAATGCAAGCTACTCGCGCATCAAATTCTGAAGCACCGACTACTTCTAAAGCAGATGAATCATCCAAATCTAATGCTTCCCCTAAAAAGCAAAAAGATGAAGACAAAATTCATGGTTAAGCTTTACGTAGAAAATTATAGTATTTTCATTGGTTTGTAACGCTATATTTTAGAATGCCCTATTTAATTGACAATATTGAAAAAATATAATTCAACTAAGGTCAAATTATAAATCTTCAAATTATTGAAGTAAATCAACACCTAAAGGACCAAGGCAAATCTTGGGCACAAATTGTGAAAAAATACTATTTTTTAGGGTAGTGAGAAAAAAATGTAAAAACAAGTTTTTTCCCAAAATTCAATTGTACAAATTTGTACTAGACTACTATGGAAACATGTGGAAAAAAATTTAGAAACTTTGACCACACGGATCGAAAGATTATAATGTTTGAAGTTAAGAAAATCATTTCTTTTTCTAACCTTGTTCGATAGGACCAATAGACTTTTAACTCCTCCTAAAGTAAGATTTTTACACTTTATATGGTTATTTTTTTTGACATGTGCATCTTGTATCATATAAGTTACATGCCTACCAAATTTCAAAATTATAGGAGGGTTTTTTGCACATGCTGCTCGGGTTGCCTCAAAAGTTTAGAGCAATATAACTTTTGATCTAGGCACACAATAAAAAAATTTATATTCCCTTTTAGGGGCTACATGTTCACATTTTGTGTCAAAATTTGAAGACATTTGTTAAAAAATGACTTCATAAGCACCTACCCAAGATCACCTACATATGTTCAATAATCATGTGGTTCTTTAGGGGTTAAATATACATTGGTCAAAAAATACAATACATTGTCCTATTATGATCTAATCAAAATTATTAAGATGATCCAAGCTCCAAATTTAGAACCTTCATTTAAATGGTGTATTTAAATCAATATATGATATATAATAAAATACTTAGATTTAATGAAATAATACATCATCCTCAAAATACTTTTGTATATATTAAATACTTATTTTCAATACAATTCATATTATAATTAAAATATTGATTAGTTGATTAAATTTTCTATATTAAATCTTCAATTTAAATTTTAAATATTTTTTGGATTTTCATATATGTAGATGATGTAAGAGAAGTATTGAAATATATTAAAGAAGATGAACCAAAAATTTCACAACTATCTCCAAGATCCCTTTCTCCTAAAGATAATACTAGTGGCTATGCTAATTATAAAGAAGAATATAGAAAACTTATTGAATTTCAAGACAAGGTAAAATATTGTGTACTTTATATGACTTTGATGCATATTAGCATTTCATTTTATGTATTGTATTACCAACCTTGGTAGTAGCTAGCCTCAACACTTCTTTGCCAAATATTTAAGTTTTATAAAAGTTTTTTAACATTTATTATGTGCTAAAAATATGCATATTCTACATGATTATTTTTACCTCGAAAAATCATTTAAAAAATGAATTCTATAAAATTTAACATATAAAAAGAAAAATTCATCCAAAGCTACTACCTTAGTATGGTAGTAAAACAAATTTGGTACTTTGCTTGTTTAATCAAATTTCCACATCAATTTTTCTTGAGTCTTAAATACTACTAATTTTGAGTTGGTCACAAAATATACATACTAATAGTCTCTACAAATTAAATTTCAAAACCCATCAAAGATCAATGACTATATAATTGTTTTAAGTATTAGCTATTTTATATCCACAATGTAGCATCTTCGATATTGGTAGTTATAATCTAAAAATCTATCAAATTTTGTTGATTTCATTGTCATTTTAGATTTGTCAAATTCAAAATCAATTATCACCTTATAAGAATTTATGAATCTAGCCATAATAAAAACTTGTCAATTTTGGATGTTTAATCTTAAATGCTAAATAAGCATTTATTGTGCATATAAGTCATACATTCAAATGTTGATAGTATTATTAAGAATGAATTTCAGCATTAAAAAACATAGAGTTTCTAGTGTAAAGCTTGATTTCAAAAATCAATGCCATAAGGACATTAGTTTGGATACCTCTTTGTAATGAGGAGATACTAATCTTGTTAACTAGGTAGTATTAAATATCAATAATTGTGCCAATACTAATACCTTGGTGGCACCCATACCTACACCCAAAACTAGTTTTCATTGATCAAATGATACTTCATATCTCTTTTGAAAGAAAGAGTCAAATATAGTGTAGTACAGCTCAAATGATCATTTAAAAGATAAATATTCATAAATATTTTTTATTAGAAAAAATCATAAATAGAAAGAAAGGGTTTTTTTAATCTACAATATTAATATTGAATTTGTATTCATATTTTTGTTTTAATGATTTAAAAAAAATTCCATTATCTATATATTCATTTTAAATTGAATGGTGATTATTTGATAGTTATATTTAACAAAAAAAAATAGAGCTATATTTTTTAGATGCTTTTGAAATAGTATCATTTTAATATCACAAATTATAATATTAGTTTTTATATCTATTTTGTGGAAAATATTCATTTGGTATAGGTTAAACACAAACCAATAATGGAACAACAAATTCTTCATCTCAAAGCATTAAAATCACTCCAAGACTATTTTAAGGAAAATAAATTAGAAAGCAAAGGTGATGTTCTACTAGAAGCTTCTAAACCTTTCATTCCTCCAATATCTCCATCAGCTGCAATATTGAATTCACAACAACGCCCTCAATCAAGTCAAGGACAAGCAAAAATTCATATGAAAGTTCGTCTTCCATCAAGTTTAGGAGAAACTTCAAAATCTAGATGGCACTAAATTTTTGTTGACTAAATATTGATGTTTTCAAAAATTGCAATAAAGATTTTTTTAAATGCGTAGTATTCAATTTTATTGAGGATCGTTTTATAGGAATTTGACTTTAAATAGAAGCATGCAAACAAAAAAAGTTTAAAGAATATTGAATACAAAAAGATGTAAACTTTGTATTGTACATATGAAAAGAATAGCAAGTTTATAATATTGTAATTTTTTTTTTAAATTGTTGATTTAATGAAGAAGTATCTCATTTTGGCAAATGCAAACCTACAATTCAACATCAATAATATCAAAACCTTGTTAATAGTGCACCTTTCATATTTTCTAAATTTTTAGGTTGGTAAAATATTGATGCTCAAAATGCTATCCTAGATTCCTAATTAAACCTTATTTTCTAAAGTTCGAGATTCTTGCTTATATAAGACTTTGGATAAAGAAACCCATATCATATGAAAACAATGGATTATTGGATAGCAGAAAAATCCATCATAAATCATTTTTCAAAAAAATCTGAAATCATCAATATGCATATTGAATTTTGCTGAAAATTTGCATTGAACAAAAACTTGTCATATAATACGCTAATAATGAATGTTCGACTTTACCAATCTTCAAGGTATGAATGAAATATAAATTTTCTTTATGGATAGTGAGGATCATGTTTAATCGAATAGCATCTACAAGAATGAAATATATGGGCAATAATTTTTATTTTTGTATTTATATGTTAAAATTTGTAATATTTATATAATAAGTTGTTTTCTTCAAAAGTGATTTTCAAATTTTTTTTAACTTACTTCGATGCACTTCAACTCTTGTTTGTCATATTATCAAAAATGCAATGCTTCAATAATGTGATGTTGTTTTACTTTTTCCATAGTATTATTTTAAAGAGGATCATAAATAGAATATCAAAGTATCTCTAACTACTGAATACAAGTGATTTTATTTTGGAAGTTTTATTTTTTAGATGATTACAAATAAATTATATTTATAATTTTTACACATATGAAAAATATATGTATCATCAGTTTTAAGATTAGAATGAAGATCATCTATTTAAGTAATGGTTTTTCATTTAATAAAAATCAACTTTAATAACTATCATTTCAAAAACAAAAAAGGATAAAATATTGACAATATTTTTAGTGATTTTTTGTACAAAATATGAAAATGCAAGACCACATTTTTAAAACCATCAAGATCCTACAATCACATGTGTCCACAAATGCTTTTTTTCTAAAATTTTGTACTTGTACTAGAAATGGCAATTTTAGAATGTTTTTGGTGAGAACATAATCAAGGAAATTTAGAGGTTAACTATGATAATTTTTTCAATTTAAATTTTCAACTAAATTCTACAAGTGTATCATATAATAATTTTAAAAAACTGAAATGACATAATACTTCTATTATAAAATTTTATACTCCGTATTATATTTGTATATAAAAGTTTTCAAAGTCCATATAGTATGCATATTGGACAATTAATTTGCTATTCAAGAAAAAAAATTGAAGGAAGGAAATTACAAACTCCAAGTGTTTAAAATTATATTATTCATTCATCATTCTCTTTTGATTCTTTGGCCTTTTAAAGGTTTAAAAAAAAAGAGTTTTGAAAGTTGAAGTTGAAAAAATCACTAAAATGTGTTTGAAGTGTGCCATGAGCATATCATATTGTTATTTCTCTTATAAAATTCTTACAATGATAAAGAGAAAAATTTCAATCTTAAGACTTGTTTATACCATTCCCAACATTTCATGGATTGCAATGTTGCAATCAAAAGAAATCGAGGGAACTCCTAATTTGAGAAGAAGTAAGACATAGTCTATGGTACTTGCACATTTCTATTAATGAGAGGTTCATTTAGAATCTTCCATGGAAGGTGAGGATATGGTTTATAAACATGTAGAATGAGGTGGGCTTTCTTGAATTTAAAACTACCATTTGGTTTAGAAGAAATTAGAAATTAGAGATTTTTTATTTCAAATATCTCAACTACTAAGACATATATATATATAAACCATGAACCAATCCCTATCAAGAATAAGTGGAGGAACAACCCCCCTCCCCATGCGAACAAAGCTCTCACGGCATGGGGAGCCCCCATGTGAGCAATGTTAGTATGGGGAGTTGAACCGGGAACCTCATGGATTCCATGGAAGTTATATTCACTAGGCCATCACCCATGGTAGTTTAGTGTTGTTTCAGACCAAAGACTTCTATATTTGAAGTCTTTGAACTATTGTTTTGGTAGACTTTGGTGTTTTATTTATTTTCGTGTTTTAAAGTCTTTACTTTGGCCCTTAACCTTTTTATTGAGAGTTTTGGACTTCTACTAATTCTATAGGCTATTAGGACCTTTATTTAAATCCCCTAAATGCCTACAAGTCCATATTCTAAATTATGAATTAAATGCCCTGAAGATGTGTTTCTTATAAAGAAAACCTTGTTTCCATCCAAAGTAATGTTTGAATCCTTATAAAAAAAACCTTTTTTATGACCAATTTTGATGAAATTTGAGGTAATTGGTCCACTAGATGAAATTCAGCTACATTGGAGCGCCATTTCAGGTTGGTTCTCCAAGTTGGTAACTAGCCACTATTGGCCAAAAGAAAAAAAATATTAAAAAAGAAAAAACAAGAAAAAACAAATTAAAAAAAATAGTTTTTTTAAATATGAAAAAAACAGTTTTTAATTATTATCTGACGTGGCCAAATTCTAGCCATGTCAACCTACTATTGTGGCTAAGTTCCCATAATTCAAGAACTCAAGGGAACTCGCAACCCTTCAGAGTAGCTGAATTTCATTTAATGTTTCTAAACCAGAAGATGTAAATAAAATATGTGAAAATTCAAAAAGTATTTGGATGTTATAGAGTTAGAACTTCATCAATTCAACACTCTAAAAACAACCCAACAAATACTGCTTTATCTATTCATTGGTGTGGAATAGAAGTTGAGATTACTATCATAGGATGTTAACATAAAGTCCCAAGAATGTTTGAATATAGACATTGGATGACCAAAAATTATTTATTGTTTTAAAGACATTTCTAAACCTAGTGGATAACCCACAAGATTTTAAAGAAAATTTTCCTTGAAGCAAGGCATGGATCTTGCTCCTTGCCTAAGGTTTGTGTGATCATGGCATGTATACTTGACCAATTAATAGCTTTGACTTTCCAGTAGTGCTTCACAAGCCTTATTCACTATAGAAGTCGATTCAATAGGTTTCAACCAATGTCAGATAGATATTAGACAACTTATAAATGTTGAAAATAGTATAGTCAAATACTAGTTCTTGAAATGATCAATTGAAGTACATTTGGTCAACACCCGTCCAACATTGGTTGAAACATTCTCCCAAATTCTAAAGCCATATAATATCAAAGATTCACTTGATACGAAGCGCAAAGAGCTTGGTGTATTATTGAAGGATTAACCAAAATTTGTTGTGACTCTTTTTGATTAGTTTTGTCTTTTAGATTGGCTCTATTTGGTCATCCAAAATCCAAATCTAGATATTCTTGTGTCTATGTAAAATGATTGTTGATGAACTTCCAATGATAGGAATCTCAACTTCAATTTCAACACTAGTCAATAGATAGAACTTTATTTGTTGAGTCATTTTTAGTATTGCATTGAGCCATTAACCCCTAAATGCCGAAGTGTCACTTGACAGTTCAAGTAAGCTCCTATATTCTCAATTTTTGGCATTATTTTATGAAAATATTTTTTAAGATATAAAAATATATGATATTTTTTTAAATATAAATTTTATTTCAATTGGTGCTCAAGAACAAAAGTTATGCTTCCTGAGTTCAAAATTGGCAAGAGGAGGTAGCACAAAAATCACAATTATTTGAAATAAAATTCAAAAATTCAAAAATTGTTTCCAATGTATTATTTTTCTATCTATATGGAAATCTTTGGTTCATTTCATTTAAATAAGTGATGAGAAAGTCATAGAGCTTCTTGTTTTGCTTATCAATAAAGCATCTTCTTGAAGAAAAAAAATATTGGATTCAATTTTTCTAAGAAAAAAAGTCATTTAGGTTCAAATTTGATCTTTAGAACATTCTTACTATTGGATTAATGTATTTCAATTCCATCTTAAAGGTATTAACAATTTAGTCTTTTCCTCTATCTTGTACCTTCTTCGACTTAACAATATTTTAAAGAATGATAGACAAGTTGTTGTTTTGAATTTTTTTTTGTAGACTCTCAATTTAGTTTTAAAAATAATTTTTTTTTAATTCAAAATCCATAGTGAATTTTTTTTAATTCACGATGATTCAAAGTCTTAGAAACAAATTTGTCATTGTGTGAAAAAACTATGTGCTCTTTAGTTTAAATTCAAATTATTTACAATCTATAAGGTCAAAGTTTCTAAAATTTTTTCTACACATTCCTGTACTATTCTATTGCAAGATCCTATGGTTACATTTGAAATTTTCTTTTTTAATGTTTGTGCTTTTTACACTAGAAATGGTAGTTTTGAGAGTTTTTTTTGACAAAACAAAGGTCTTATGCATTTAGGAATTCATAATGCACTTCAAGGAAAGTACTAAGCTTATAATGGTCTCATTTGAAATGAAAATTGAGAAACAAGGAAAAGCCTACATTCTTGCAAGATTTATAATCTATAATTGAAAATTTTACTGTTCCTATAAGGTAACTACACCTACTCTAGTTGAGTCCTAACAAGTAATTATGCAATTCCTATCATTCAATTTTTTTCCCCAATCTTGTTGGAAATCAAAGAGTATTCCAAATTCTCTTTTTGTACATTTTTTTAACACAATATGAATAGATTAGGAATTTTAGAAGTGTTAAAAAGAGGTGTATCCAAAAGCAACCCTATTCTCTTCAGAATAAATGCAATACATTTTAGGCAAGAATCTCCATGGGTTAATTTTAGAAAAGGATCCAAATGAGTTTCTTTATAATAACCTTGAAAATGTACAAGCCTCCAACTTATGATGATTTACGTGGGATATGGTAGTTAACCCTTAAACTTTGACATGGAAGTTTTGTGTCCAATGGATGACAAAGAATCTCTCTATGTAGGCCAGAACTATGACTATTCATCCTCAAAATTTTATTAGAGAAACATAGGTCTTTTACAATAGTATGACTTCTAATGAATATTTTTGGATTTTATAAAGTAGATGATGTCACATGATGTCCAAAAGAGAGGATTTTTTGTCCAATGAACGTCAAGGAATTCTCCTATGTAGGACAAAATTGCAACTATTCATCCTCCGAATTAGGGGTGGAAAGGGGAGATCTTGTACAATAGTTTGACTTCCAATTAATGAGTATTTTTTATTTTTATAAAGTAGATGATGTCACACGATTCCAAAATGACTGATTTCCACGGTCATCAGCCCGGTGTTCAAGGGTTAATACCACTTGCAGTAAACTATTGAGGTCCTACGCCTGCATTGCAGGCATCCCTTCCAACTCGTATCCTTTCTAATGCATCCTTCAAGCCAAGGCCTAATTTGCATTCAGTTTGGATACAAGAACTAGGACCTTGGATCACTTTCGAGATGCACACTAGGGGCAAATACAGAACCAGTCCAAATCAGAAGCACCCCTTTCAGAGGGGATCATTTGCATAATACAAACAGGTCAATTTTACAAAAAGATAGAGGTCAGTGCCGCCTGAAAGTCACAATGCTTCAATTGAATCCCCTCAGATTTGCCTCAATGGTTCACTGCTACGACTAATAATTTACAATACTCCGCACCAACCCCATCCTGTGTTGTCTTCAAGGACATCAGAAAATGAATACTGTTACAAAATTACTTTTCAATGCTTTCACACAATGTTCAGCATGGAGAGCAGCCTTTGTTTTTCTTCGGACCGCTTCCAGATTTCCCGGGTTCGCTTCCGCCTCCTGAATTTGGTCCTTCGATTCAACCATCTGGTGTAACTACGGCCTTGCTTGCAAACAATGAAGTCATTCAGGTCATCGAAATTTTCAGATGTCTTCTCAAGCAACAGCACCTCAGCCACGAAAGGATTGCCCTCGGCATCAGTAGGAATATCGGAGGTCTCCTCTTCTATCCTTAGTCTACATTTGCGTACAGGCCTAGCTCCACGAGTTGTTGTAACCTCGGCCTCTGACACAGGTTTCCTACAAGAAGCACATGGGAAGCAGATTAGCAACAAACGTCAAAGATCTGTAGAATTAACAACTCAACAAGTGGACCAAGTACTTCAAATAAGAGTACTGCCAAATACCAACCTCTCTGGAGAGACATCACGAGGCTTTGCTGGACGACTTCGATGTTTCATCAACCTTTGAAGGATAGGTAATGTTGAGGGCCGCAGCTGCTGTTTTTCCAACCCAGTGTTTGAAGGGCATGGGTGATGCTCTGCAGGTTCTCTATAGTCATCTTGACTCTGTTGCCATGCAAAATCAGCAGGGCATGGTCGAAATTCTCTTTCATCTGGACTCGGCAGCTCTTCTAAGAATTGCATGTCATGATCAAAATTCTCCTCCCCTACATTCCTGGACGGTCGATCAGCACAATAAAGTCAGCTATCACTGTAAAACGAGACCAAGTAAAAATGAAATGTCCCAATAGTGAACCAATTCATTGTTTCACTCCTCAAGTTATTCAAACTCAAAGATCTGCAAGAATCTTCAAATATAGCCTACAAAATGGTAATGTAAGACACCTGTCAATTATATCAGCTTCACGCACAGTCTTTAGAATTTTCCTCGCAATACGTCTCCCATTCGCAGGGATATACTCACGCCAGTCATTTGTAGACAATACTTTGTCCATAAATTCACAGAAATCGTTCCAAAAGCAATTAATTTGCAAGATGATCGAAACAGCATTGGCACCCAAGATCTGCAAGAGGGAAACAACGAATGTAGGCTTCAGAATTCAACATCTTGGATGTCCCAAACTTAAAAGAACTATACCAAGAGTTCTCTGAAGTGTTTTTTCCTAAACCTAGCGCAATCTATTTCGAATACTTTTACTTACTGATTAAAATGTTTCAAACCTTTAAGACGAGATTGGGGCATAGTACGGCACTTATAATCTCACCGGTATCTTGTTCATGTCCCAAAATAAACAGGGTCTAAGTAAACTAGTGCACATACTGAGGAATCACACAACAAACAATATCCACCCAGAGCACAGAAACAATGCAAACAAAGCTGACGTAACTTACATCCACCTAAACGCAGTGGAGCCATGCTCAGATATTCTTCAAACAAGAGAAGTTACCTCCAGAAGATCCGGTTCTTCGAGAAACCCCTGTAATAAACTGACAACCGTTCTTGCATAAAAACTAGGAGACGTTTTCTTTTCGCTGATTTCTTCCCAGCGTGAAGTTACATCCACAGTTCCCTTTTGTCCATACTTGTGAACGGATAATTGCGGATTTGAGGTGCTTTTCCTCCAATAGTGCTCCATTAGAAGAGAAATCAGCAAAGATTCTAATAGTTCTAAGTACTCTCGTAACCTGTTGTCAGAAATAGTAGTTTCAGCTTCATAATACAGCATGTCTGTGAAAAACACCAGCACGTGCCCTACGCTGTCTGCCGCTGTGATTTCCCCATCACAAGGCAAACATTTATGGAAAGAGCCGATGAGACCCAGCCAGATGTCATCAATATCCTCTTTTGTCATATCACCTGTTTGGCTGTCTTGACAGGTTTCCTCCATCGATCGAACTTTCTCCGTAATGAAATTCAATGCTGAATGCATCAAGTGAAGTACATCAGCAATCAAAGTTGAGTGATCTTCTTCCCATACTGGTACATTATACAGTTCTTTACCACAAAAATGAGTCCCAGATGACCGTTCAATATTGCCATCTACATATACAGCCTTGAGAATACGATCAGTCCCTTGTCCAGGTGCATGCGCTTGAATTTGCGCCTGATCAGAGCAATACGTCTGATCCATACACTCTTCCAGCCCTTTCCTTAGTGTAGCATCATTCAGCATTGACTCCAAAGCGGCCTCGCACTCTTGGTTCATCCGACCACGGTGGCACACGTAGTTCCAGAGGCAAGAGGCCAGTAAAGTATTTGATACAGCAGGTGGTTGAGGATGATCATCCAGAACACTGACGAAGTTAGCGAGATGAGGTGCAGCTGCATACTTCATATATAATGAGACTCCCCTCTCAAGAACTGAAGAAACAAGCCACAAAGAAACTCGTCGGCTCAGAGAATCAGGCACATAGTTTGTATTCATCTCACAACTCTCTGCATTGTTGGAATAACCTGAGATTGGGAATCGAGAGAACCACTTCTTCTGGGTTTCCGCTTTCTCTGAAGACTGCAAGTTCTCTAGAGTGCACGTCGAATCTTCCAAACCTCGAGAGACTATCCTAACAACGTGCGACAGTAAATACCGGGGCACATCGTCAGTGATAACTTTGTCAAGTAACATCACCGCCGACTGTAAGCTCAGTTCACAGGGTCGTGTTCTAGGTTCATGCAGTCCTTTGGGCGCTTGGGCAGATATCATCACATGTGCAAGTACAGCCTCCAGAGTAAGTCGAGACGAACTCTTAGTTCCCTTCTCTGAAAAGCCATCTTGTACTAGTAGCAATTGAGTCTTGGAACGGCTCAATAACTCATCGACGAACACCTGTAGAAACCAATATCTCAATCAAATTCAATAAAAAGCACAATTGAGAACAGAGATGAGTAATCAACGCCTACCCGACTTACCCATATCCAAAACATGTTTTCAGTTCAGGTTCTCTAAATTGGTATGACTTTAAAATATAGTATCCTCTCAAGAGAAGTTCTCACCAGCCCTCAATAGTAGATTTGCGATGTCTTCGATAAATACTTGAATACCGAATAAGACAAAAGTCCACAATCATTGAAACTATGAGGAGTGAAATCACTGGAGAAAAATCGTACCTCCAGTAAAGCGCAAAGCAAAGGAGCTCTGAAAGGTTTGATATTAGAAGTTATCACTTCGGATGAATACACTTTGGTGGGGAGTAAGCAAGGTTCCGTAGGTGAACAAAGCTTCTGCAATAGATTATCCAGGCCTACTCCCATAGCATTCCGTAAACCCGTGTCGAAAAGCTCAATCAAAGGCAGCAACCTAATGCAGCAACGTAAAGTGAGAGCAGCCACTTTAAGTTCTTGGAGAGTCGAGGGGAAATCGCTGAGGCTTTCAGCAAACTTCTCATTCTCAGCAGAAAAAAGGGGGATACGACGAGCAAGCTCCAAAAATAGTAAGTCATGTAAGGCCACCAGTTCATCGTAATCGACATAAACTTCTCTATCTCCCACAATGGCAGACAAAGAAACATTTTCAGCTGATGTAGGCGATGGATATTTGATTGTTGCTGCAGAAGAAGACAGGAAATAACAGAGGTGCCTGAGAACATCGGCCTTGATCTCCTGTGGTAAGCCAGATACAATTGCGAAACCGAGTGTCTCCAGTAAGCGTCACTTAAGCATGATCAATCACAGATGGAGCTTCACCACTAACCCCCAAGAAAGTAATATCCAAGAAGACGAACTCAAGCTTGACTGTTAATATGATAATCATTAACCCGCATAAACTTGATCTTTCCGTCTGTCATTACAATATGATGGACGCCTACTGGCACTTTTAAGTAAAGACCTTCCAAGTTCCAATTACATTTTTATCTTTCACAGTACAATAAAAAAATCGGTTTCTCTAAAACAAGATGTACGATAGGATTGATATCCATTGTGAACACATACCAGTTCCGCAACGCCTAAAACTTCGACAAATTTCCTCAAAGAGGTCCACTCCTTAAACGACGAGACAGGAACTTCTGGCGCCTTGGATTCAAAACCTTGTATCAATGGCTCCGCCTCAGGACGCAAAATCCTAATCCCGCCATCATCTGATCCCATTCTTATTGCCTACAGAAGACTCCACGGAGACATATTGTCCTGCGAATTTCCACACGATAAGGGAACTCATCACACTCTGAAAACCCAACAACATGCGATAGATAATGGGAACGAGGGTTTGGCGCTACCCGGAGGTAGCGCGAAATCCCAATTCAGGGTTAATAGCGTAAACCCAAAACCCTAAAACCGCGAAATCCCAATTCAGGGCTAGCAGCGTAAACATGAATACAACAAGCAAAGCCTGGTAAGCGACAACAGTGTCCGCCAGGACCGAGGGATAGGGGAATCCGAGTCCCAGCGGAGGGCCGGCCAAGTCAGAGACACAGATAAACCAGACAGACAAGCCTGCTACCCAAGCAATGGGAGCCAACCGAGTGAAACGCATGAGCGTGAGAAGAACGTTACCGCGCGAGGCTACAGACTCTGTATCCGGAACCCAACTTGAGACTCTAAGTCCTCGTCCATTTGGAGATCCTCGGGAGACCTAACTGACTACCATCAGGAGAACCGCTTCCCAAAGTCGGAGAAGAAACGTTGGAGACCGTCGAGGAAGAATCTCGAGCTCCGTAGTCGGAGCTTAGATGGCTGAGAGTCGGAACCAGAGAGCAAGTCGCTGCGAATGTCCACCATGATACCATCGAGAAACAATAAGCTCAGGCTGCTGAGCTTCTGCCTCTCCAAAAGATGAAACTTCTTCTCTGTGATTAAATCCATACCTTGAGTTAGGCTGTTTGTTTTGTTTTGTTTGTTTGTTTGTTATGTTGAGATCTCATGCGTCTTCCGGCCGTGTGCTTGGTACTGTTGGAAAGCCCTTGGTGAGGAGGGGTGCATGGGCTTTGATTCACTATGTTTGGACTTATAGTGTAAAAGTTATGGAATTTCAAAGTCTTTTTTTAATAAAAAAATTAGAAAAATATTTTTACTTTTATTTCAATTGTGGCAACAGCACAAGGCACACTAAGGGCCGGTTTATACTTGGGGCTAGATTGAAGTCCGGCCGGAACTCTCCAAGTTTGAACCAATAGGGTCCTTTATTTTCTTCAAATCCGGCCCAAGGGCTTTATACTTGGGGCTAGTCAGAACTACAACTCATCCTACATGTCGCCTTAGGTGGCATGGTTTTGGTGCCAAACCATCTCGCCCCAAGGGAACAATCAGGATGAGGTTTTGGGTCGCCTGAACTCCCATCTAGGGCTGGATTGTGGCCGGATTGTGGCCAGATTGGGCTCCTCCGTTGGATTATACAAATCTCCACTGTCTACCAATGCAAAGTCTTTTATTTTATTTTATGATTCATGTTTATTACATGTGAAATCAAGAAACTTCCTCCCATCCATTTTTGGGATCATTGGGGCTGAGTCAAAGAAGCTTGCCAGTTATTAGCTTAATGTTCATTTAATGTTTATTTTAATACATGCTTAATGTTATGTTCTATTGCAATGCTAACATGATATGTTTATTTTGTGTGAATGACATGTTTATTTGCTATGATGGACATGCAATGCTCTAATTTAAATGATTATTTTTTATAAAATTAATTAAAAATAAAATTTATGATCATAAATAATAAATAATATTTTTAGAAATTAATATTTTTAATAGAAACTCACACAATAATCTAATAGTTCTACCATATTTTTTTATTGGTTTATTAACCCCTAAAAGGACCAACGTGCATTTTTTGGCAACATAGAAATTTTGGGCAAGTACATGTGAGTGGAGATTTGCATATTTTACGCTTCAATTCATGTAGAAGGTGGGGACAAGGAATGTCTTTCTTATGCACAAATTTCATGACATTTGGAAATATGAGTCAAAAGTTATGGCCTAATATGTTATTTTTTTTGTAAATGGGCGATGTGGGCAATTTTTTTAAAATCACTTTTTTTAAAAACAAAAATTTGAATTTGTTTATCTGTAGTTATAAACTCATAGAAAGCTTTTAAATCATTCCATTTTTATCAATGAGTCAAAAGTTACAAGGAGTTTTAGATTGTGTGCAATTTTAGATTCTTTACTCTAAAATAAACTTTGAAGTCATGTATTTTACTCAATTTTCAAGATTTTTTGAAAAAAATATAATTGGAGGATGTTAGATTGTTTATTATAGCATTTCAACCATTGAGATTGGCATTTTCAATTCCATAATTAAATTCTCAACAATTTAGTGTTTTGAATCACTCTCCATTTTTTTTCTAATTACTATTTTTTTCATATATGTTGTTCAATTCCAAATGATCTGAAATTTTTCAAGCATGTACTCAACTGGCCTTGAAGAATGAATCCTAAGAAGCACCACCATTTTGGACACTTTTTCATACAAATGTGATCTTTTGAAGTGCAATTGCATAACTTTTTGTTGGGCCAAAAATAGGGTTTTTGTCACTTCAAATGCTAATATCTTACAATCTACATGATGAAAATTTCTGAAATTCTTTTCACATCTTCTCAAACTAGAGTACTACAAAATCCTATGCTTTTATGTGTGCAAAAATTTATTTTTTTCTAAAATTTGGTGCTTGTTCTAGAAATGGCAGTTTTAGAGTGTTTTTGGTGAAACCATAGTCATAGTCTTTTAGGGATTGAAGACCTTTTAGATTACCAAAGCAAATTTTAGCTCCTTGGTTGATTAGCTTTTATAGATAATTTCGCTCTTTAGTAAATTTTTTCAATTCAATTGCCAATTCTAATGACAAATACCTGAAAAAAGAATACAATTAAGAAAGACTATGGTACTAGAAATAACATGTACAATAAAACAAAATTTACATTTATCATTGAATTCATTCAAGTTCTCATAATAAAAAATTTCATACTTTGTTAAAAATAAAATTGAAAATATAGATAGAAAAATGAGATAGAAAAGATATGTTTTCTAGAATTTTGTATTTAGTTGTATGATTACTTTCAAACCCCTATAGTGACAAGACAAAAATTATTTATTTATTGAAATTCTTGAAATCCTCTTGAAAATAAATGACAACCACTCTAAGGCTTCAACTATAGTTCCAACATCAAGTGAAACAGAAAGGTTCAAAAGAAGTAAAAAAAAGTCCTTTTTTTTCCAAATAGAAAAAATAGGAAGAGAATGAAAAAGATTAAAGGAAAGTGGAAATACATGCTTTTTTCTATTTTTGAAATTGAATAAAGAGGAAGAGAAAGGAAAAAAAAATAATAATAATAATAATAACCATTTTTTTAAATAGAAAATAAAAGAAGAGAAGGGTACCATAAATATGTATATTTTTATATTTTTTAAATGAGCATTGAGAAAATCCAAGAGCAAATGAGTTGGAAATTGGGCCCTAAAATCCAGCCCAAAGGCTTTACATTAACTGGGGCCGGATGGAATAACTAGGGCCAGATTGCAGGTCGGATTGAAGGCAAATCCAGCCAGCCTTCCATCTGGCCCCATGCCTAATATAAACCAGCCAAAAATTAAGCTGAAGTTAACTTATTGGGCATCAGAGTTGGAGGGATTGAAATGCAAGTTTTGTTTGCTTTTAAGGAGACCCTGCCACATCACAAAACTACATTCCCCATGTTCTACACTAAATAATGTAACTAAACTTACTCCATTCCACATCCAATGGGAGCAATGGGCTTGCTCCCATTGTGGATTAAATTATGTTAGTGGTGTACAATTCAGAACTTAAAATGTAAGTTTACACCACAATAGAATTTAACCCACAATGGGCTTGCTCCCATTGGGTTTGAAATGGGATAATTTATCTTAGTCATAACTTTGTATAACTAGGCAACTATATTCTTCCCTACGTTGGGAAGGTATTACTAGTATGCCTTCCTCGATGCATGAGAGAGGCTTTCAAGGGTACTTCACACTATAGCCAAAGGTCGAGAGGCTATTGATTTTCACCAATTCAAATTACAAGAAGGCAAGAATTCAACAACATTATTGGTGGAAATCGACAACCTCTCGACTTTTAGGCATAGTGTGAAGCAACCTTGAGTATAATTTAAGGATTGGAGTTGGCTAAGGAGCCATATAAGACAATTTTGTTTGTTGGAGGGGTCCCCTTTTCAAGGATAGAAAAATGGCCCCCTGACTCATTGATAAACAATGTTATGGTAAAATAAGGTTGCCTTATCCCTAGAAAGTTACTTTATAAGCCAACAAAGTTAAGAGATATTTCTACATATATTTCCATTTATATACAAAGAAGTTCATGAGTCCTAATTACAACAATACCTAATTTAAAAATAGTATATTCTTGGACAATAATAAAAAATAAATAATATATACATAATCAAATGTCCAGAAATTAGAGAGTAGCAAATTAAATTTCACTATTTTGTGTAATTTTTATCAATCCAATCCCAAAATTTCAATCCCATCACCCACAACCAACTTTAACCCTTAAACGTTGGGCTAGTGACTGTGGAAGTCATCCCTTTTGGTATTGTATGACATTATCTACTTTTTAAAAAAAAAAATACTCCTTAGAGGTCAACTTCTTGTGCAAGATCTTTCCTTTTTGCACAAAATTCCAAGAATGAACAATCGCACTTTTGTTCTACATAGAAAGATTCTTTGTCATCCATCAAACAAAAAATGTCCTCAACATTGTTTAACCCCTAAATGTATTTGACTATGTTTTCACCAAAAAAGTTCCAAAACTGCCATTTCTAGTACAAGTACCAAATTTTAGAAAAAATACATTTTAAGACACATACAACCATAGGATCTTGTAGTACACTGGTTTGAGAAGATGTGGAAAAAATTTCGAAAATTTCCGCCATTCGGATTGCAAGATATTAGCATTTGAATTGACAAAAAGACTTTTTTTGGCCCTGCAAAAACTTGGGCAGTTGCACTTCATAAGGTCATATCATTATGAAAAAATGTCCAAAATGGTTTTAACTCTTTGGATTCATTCTTCAAGGAAAGTTAGTTATATTCTTGAAAAAATTTAGATCATTTTGAATTGTACAACATATAGGAAAAAATTAGTAAGTAGAAAGAAGTAGATAATGATTCAAAATTCAAAATTGTTAAGAATTTATTTATGGAATTGAAAAATGCCAATCCCAATGGGTGTAATGTTGTAATAAACAATCTACACCTATGGTTTTTATTTTTTTCCAAAAATATTGAAAATTGAGTTATATAAAGGTCTTCAAAGTTTATTTCAGAGTGGAGATTCCATAACTATCCACAAACTACTCACAACTAAAACTCTTCATAACTTTCATCTCATAAATCAAAATGGAATAGTTCAAAGCTTTTCATGTATATATTAATCTAGAAAACCAATTTCAAATTTTTATTTAAAAAAAACTGATTTTTTTAGAATTTTTTTGTTGCCCAAGTTGCCCACTGAGCAATGAAAACTACATATCATACAATAACTTTTTTACCATGTATTCAAAAGTTATGAAAATTGTTGGGCCTTCAAGCTACTCCTTGGACACATGTTGTGTGAAAATTTCAAAGATAAAAAGTAAAAATTCTATTCGTAGTGAGTTGCCCCAAATCGCTATGTTGCCAAAAAACACCGTTTGGTCCTTTAGGGGTTAAGGGTTAATGCCCCTATTGAAGAAGCACCATGCCTTCGTTTCCATTATCTATTGTGGTAGTAATTGACCTACTTTTGTACCTACTTGCTTCTTTTCTCAGACCTACATACTACTTTTCTAGTACCTTCTAATTTTTTCACTTGTAGACAAATAATACTCACAAAACTATACTTAATGATAATGAAATTGGATGATATTTAGCTAGATGCATTTTGAAGGCATGATTATTGATTGTTGCAATTCAAATGGATTGATTTTAGTGCACTATCATATGCATGAGAAATTGATGATGAGTTTTGATAAACAATTGATGTTATTGAATTGAATATCTATGCCACATTGTGATGTTTAATTGAGATTTGTTTTTATGACCACGATTTGATTGGCTCAATGACATGAGGTGATGAATGGATGAAACTTTTGGATGTAATTATTCAAATATTAGGTATATATAGAATTTGTGTATCTTACCAATACAATAGAACTTCTAGTAAACCTCACTCTCTAAACTAATAAACCTCTTTGATGTAATATTAGTAGCCGGTCTTGGTCCAAGCCCCATACATAATGTAGTAAGTGAGAGCCATGCAACCACAATAAATGACAATCACTTATTCACAAAAAAAACTAAATAGGAAAACATGCCATATTGTACTAGAGCCAGCCAATGCTCTCTATTTGTATTGTATGTGCAATGTGTCCAATGTTCTTTGTTTGTATAGTACAATATGAAAAATCACAACAAACTTATTAATGCAATGACTACAACTTTTATTTATGCAATGACCGTCCCTATTTGTAATAACCTCTCTAATGTAATGTATCATACTAGTCCTGGTCCTCTAGTATATTAGAAGTCTTACTGTACTAGCCAAGTATTGTTGGCATTTCAATCGAGCATCTAACTCAAGTTGTGCAAATACAACGATCAAGATATCCCATCTTCTTAATGATGGCAATCTTCCATTTTCGTTTCTACTTAGCTTTTCCATCAATTCTAAAGCCTTTGATGTATGGATTTGCATTTCATTTCATTTCAATTTTGGAATACCATCTTTCCAAAATGATCCCCCAACTATCCCAATACAATAACACAAAATTCAATTCATCAAATATACATATTGTAATGATAGATTCTCCCCAAATTCTATGGCAATAAAGCTCAATAAATACAATTCACTCATTTCCAACACTCAAAACTTAGGTTAGAATAGACAACTAATAATGAAAATTACTCACGGGGTGCACTGTGCATGAGAAGTAGAAAACTACGTGCGAAATAATGTAGAGTGCCAAAAAATCATTGGAGGTAAAAATTATAATTTGCTTAAATCTATTATAGCATATAGAAATTATCATTGGGTGCATTACAAGTACTATAGAGTGTGGAATATTTAGTCCCATTAGAAAAAAATTAGAAATAGGATACCCCCTTGAATATTAAATTTTTAGACCTGACACTACAAATTGGATTCCATATGAGTTGCCAACATGTGTATATGTGTACATATGGGGGTGAGTTGGTCCTGACAACTTTTCAATGTTTGGACCATTGCAAATGAAGTTTAGTGTGGGCCGTTTGATGGCCTCTATTTGCGCATCGGAAATCAGTGGTTTAGGCGTGTTTAGGGTTTAGGCCCTCTTTCGCAGAGGCAATGTCTGTGCTCCCTTGTGTCATTGTCATTTGCTCGGAATAGACAAATGGTTTGGCGATTAGGGTTCAATGTGGTTTATGTTTTAGGTATTTTGTCCACAAAGCCTATGTTTTAGGGTTGAAGACTACGGCCTACGAGCAACATGGCGCTGAATTTTAAGATCAGAATTTACATGGTTGTAGACGAGGATGCGTGGCTAGAGCTTGTGAGTCTTGTTTTCTACCAAACTGGAGATACTTATGCGGATTTGCACTTGTGTTTGGAGAAGGGCGCATGCGTAGATTGGTTGTTTAGGTTCTAGGACTTGGACAAGCACTGTCACATTCCACCGAAGTTTGAGGCCATGAATCCAATATGCGACAAAGTACATGTGATTCTTGAGGAGGAGGAAGCTGGTGAACAAGGTCCCAGATGAAGTCGACTTCAAAATGCTAGAGAAACCACGAGCAATGACGTCTTCACACCCTCAGAATTAGAATTCCGTGCTGTTGATGTCGATGATCTTGAAGTTGGTGTGACCACGACAGTGGAGGAGATTAAATTGCATGGCGAAGTCCATTCAATAGTTGTGCTTGAAGATGATGAGAGTATGTTGCAGTCCAAATTGATTTCCACAGACATCATGGACAATTACAAGCGCGCTGCTGTGAAATTGAGGAAGGACCTAGCTGCCATGGATTTCTCAAATCATACATGGAAGCTCAAAAGTTACGATCATATTGGTGCAACAGTCATGAAGATTCATTGTGGGCATTGCAACAAAGATGTAGGTGGGACCACTAGTGACCACAATCACTTAGGTATTCAGAACTTGTTTGCAAATTTCAAAAAGTCTCATTTGCAATCCGCCTTATACATCCAACATTGGTGCAAAAGCCACAACATCCAATATAGTGACCATCTGAGGAAGGAGGGAAATCCCAATAAGTTGTTACTACTAACTTCAGCTGACTACAAGCAGCTTGTGGAAGAAGGCATTAGCATTCTTGAAAGTGTGAATGATTCAATCTCCTCCCATGATCCTCTGTTTGTACTAGTTGGAGATTTGGAGGCTCAACAGTTGAAATACGGATGGTACAAGGTGCATTGCAAGCTCAATGGTGAGATACTACTCTTGTACCCCCGAAAGCATAATTTGAGGATAAATCTTGAACACCATCTTTATGGTCTCACTCATGCAAAATGCATTGAGGACTTGGTCACCACAACAACCTCGACGTCTAGAAAGCGTAGACTGATCACTAGAAAACAAGGTAGGCTGTCAACGAAGTCCAAATCCAACATTGGGAAGTAGCCGAATCTTCATACTTGGTTCAGCGGTTCATCCAGTCGAGATTCAAGGGTAGGAGACGATAGTGAATCAGGTATGGAATCGGACTCTATTCTTGCACTATTGTACTAGGGTTATTCGAAGAAAACTATTGACTATGGTGGTAATGTGTATCGAGCTGATACTTCGCTCAATGATCCAAAATCTGGTGCACTTTAGACATCAGAGCCAAATACTAGTACACAATTTGTTTACCAAAAAGAGAAGGTTGTGGTCAATGTTTGCTTTTGACACGTACAATGTAGACAATTTACATTTACAAGAATTCCATATACTAATTACATGTGTGATAAGTGCTCAAAACTTGTGTTGGCCACAGACTTCAGATTGAGAGTGCTTCAAGAAGGCCGTACACTTGTCAAGCAAGGTCTAGGCATTTGTCCAAAAAAATTTGTCATGAAAAGGCCATGCACTAGGTCATGAAGGCTAGAGTGGCCCAATTGAAAGTAAAACAACAAGCTCTTAAATTAAATGATGTTGAGAACTTCCATAGAAAGGATGTGCTTTCTTTTTGTAACAACATCTTGGCGACTCCACCTATGCTTTGGGAGGAAAGCCAGCCTTTTAGGACTTCCTAAGGGATGTTGCTAGAAATTTGAATCGTGAAAGGCAAGGTCACCGATTCTCTTCAAGTACCAAATCATTTGGTCAAGCTATGAAGGTATACAGAGGTAGACGTATGTGTGACCTCTTTACTTTGAATTTTGGAGGTCTGTCATATGATATAATTAAGTGTGAAAATAACAAAGGAGTTCAATTCATTGTTGGGGAGCTGTGAACCATCATATTGGTTCACTATTTAAAAATCCAAAAATATAAACATTAGGCATGAATTTATAAATCCGGAAGTGTTAGTGCTCCGAATTAAGCCATAACCATCAATTAAGGAGTTTTCCGCTAAATAGCAATGGAAACTTCATGAGGTTAGGGCAAGATGCTAGAAAATGCAATTAGGAAGAAATTAGGGGAAATTCTAGGGAAAAAATGGGAAGTTAAAACTAAAAAGAGGTTAAGCAAGATTTGGTAGAGTAACCAAATTAGGCTAATGGTAAAATGATGAGAAAATGAAAACAAAAAATGAAAAATGAAAATGAAAACAAAAGACTAGAAGTAGGAAATGAAACTAAAAGTAAATTAAAAACCACAAAAATAATAAATAAGAAAAAACACAAAAGAGGTTAGTTAAACTAAAACTATGACCAAAACACTAGTGTAGTGGATAAAACACTAAAATAGGACTAGAAACACTAAAATAGGATTTTACAGTAAGTTAGAGGGTTTTACAGTAATTTAGGGGGTGGAACACTAAAATAGAGAAATTTACACTAAATTAGCGGATTTACAGTAACCTAGTGCGATTTGCACTAATTTGGCGCAGTTTGCACCAAATTAGTGGATTAACAGTGAATTAATATAGGATGAAAGTAGTTTAGAAAATTAATCCATTAGGAAGTTAGATGTAGGCAAAATTAGGGTTTGGAGCTCTCTCTCTCTCAACTTTCTCTCAATTTTCCCAATTGTGTGTGCATCTGTGTGGGAGAGCATTCTTGGTGATGAAGGGCGTTTTGAAAGCATGAGAAGCTAGAGATTAAGATGAGGGAACCAAAGTAGGACAATTTGTCGAGTAGGTCACCATTTTTTGAGAAAAAGTGGTGAAGGATTGATGGGAGTGAGGTCAGATGGAAATTGGAGTGGAGAGAATTAGGTTTTTGTGGATTCGGGAGGGGACTGCCAACTTTGGTGATTGATTGCGGGAGATTGGAAGAGCGGAATGGGCTGAATTTTTGGGAGGATGGAGACGAGAAAGTCAGCTTTCCAACACAACCAGTCTCGACCAATTCCGAGTAAGGACGAGGATGGAGCGGCCGATTTAGTGCGAGGAGGTCAAGCCGCTACCGCCACGGAAGATCGACGACTTTGGCGAGCGACTGTGGGAGTTCGGCGAAGCGGACCAACGTGAATTTTGGGGAGGATGTAGAAGGGAAAGTCAGCTTCCCAACAAGACCAGTCTCGACCAATGCCGAGCAAGGACGAAGCCGGGGCGATCAGTTTAGTGGGACAAGGTCTGCTGCCCATCTAGAGGCAGTGGATTCTGGGTATTTCATTTTTTTTTCTTGTGATTCAGCTGAATCCAAATGTAATGTTCATTACAATATGATATTTTCTTATCCATCTTGAAGCAATAGTTCTATGACTTGCATGCAATGTTCTTGTGGGTTGTGAATGTGTAGAGGGTCTATGAGGATTTTTTTTTGGGTTTTAGGGCAAGCGCGGAAGCGCTACCCAAATTAGGGGCAGAATTAGGGTTAAGATATGGATTAGGAAATTGAAGGAAGAAACTAATTGGCCTAAAAAGAATGGGTGAATATGTTAGGGATGGGATCTATGGAATTAGGGAAGTCTTGGGCATCAATTTAGGAAGTTAGTTAGGAATTGGGGTGGTTGTGGTGTGCTGGAATTTAATTTCAAGACACCAAATTGACCCATTTGGTGCCCAAAGGGCTAATTTTAGGCAAAATTAGGCCTAGTAGGTTGGCCTAACCTCCCAAAGTAGGTACTAGGGTCATTGGAGGATTTTAGGGTACATATTAGGATGGTGTAAGAGTGCTGCCCTCATTTCACTTAGAGTAGTTTAATGGTAAAAAATTGATAAAAAAGTATTTAGGAGTCCATTGCTTGGAAGGCAATCTAGGTAGGTGTCCCATACACTCCCCGCCGGCCAACTCTAGGGGGTTTCTTTGCCTTGCGGTGAAAAAGCCTCATAGGAGCATGCTGCTATTTTTGTTGTTGTTGCTAAAATTTATGAAGAGGCCAAGGTTGCGCATGGAGTTCATGATCCAATACTAGTCATTTTAGCCGAAGATGAGATGAAGGTGAAGTCTAGAATTTCCTAGAAGGCACGTTTACATGGCTTGCTGGGTTTCTATGGCTTGGCCAAAGATCACGTCTGTGTCTCCATGTTCAAGCCATAAGTAGGGAAGGGTGAGTCTGGATACTCTGCCATAGTCAATGCATTTCATATGAATCATAAAGGCAGTTTTGCTCGGGTGATCATCATCAATCCCCTGCAAGACAATTTGCCCAGACTAGTCCTTGTTGTCTCATGCACTTGTAATTGTTTTGATTCTCAATGGGTCAAAAAACAGTGGAAGAGTATAGATGCTTTGTAACAGGAAATGTGTGCAACATTAGTTGGGCCAATCATTGGGTATGCTTCAAATGGGGACTCCAGATGAAGGCAACTCATGGTGAAAGACTTCACAAATAAGGTAGGGCTGAGGTATGAGATTCCATGGGAAGGATGGTCTTTGTCTTATGAATGGTTGGGTGAAAATAAAATTTTTGGCTTGCATGACTGAGACTTTATCCACAATGGAAAGAAATTGATTAACCCATTCGACAGTGCTGTCAAAAATCTTCAATTAGGGGCTGATGTTTGCTATTTAGATCATTTGGGTCAAGTTTACTAGAAATTCCTGTTAGATCAACATGGTTTAAGGAAAGAAGACATACAACGTACTAGTAGACAGAATTGGGCCAGTGCCCAACTCTTCTGTGCTAACAAGGCTAGGAACTACTTACGCGATCTACAAATTTCCAAAGACGCACATCAAAAAAGAACCCTTGGAATTGAACTGTATTTGGAAATATGTGCGGATTATATTTCAATTTTCCTTTCTTTGTCTTTGAGTTTGAGGGACAGGATTGTGCTAGCAAGTAAAGTATATTTTTTCTTCCGCATCTGGAAGTTGTAGTTCCAATACAGGGACCACATTGTTGGTGGAAATACTAAGACACCAACATTACAAGAGTGCTTTGTAAGTAACCAATGCTATCTTGATGTGCAACTTTCATGTCATTTTGTAGTCTTACTCGTAAGGTATTTCAAAGATGCATTCTCTCACTTGCCAGTTCCCTTTCACTTCATTGGATTTGATTCCTGTGAGATTTTCTTTGGCAAGGTGGGGGGAATGCAAGGAATGGAGAGAGCTTATGATTTCCAAGAGCTTGTGAGCTATGGTAATACCGTGAATCAGATAGCTACCATTGATTATGGAAAAAACAGGTTGCGGTTCAATAAGGTGCACAACAAGCAACACAACACATGGGTAGACTTGCACCCTTTACAAGTTAGAGAAGCTCCTACAGATTTGGGAGATTACAGCAGCCTTAGCACCGACACAAACTTTGTTGAAGAGCTGAAAGAAGGCTTGAAGGTAGCCCAAACATAATTGAAGGCTTTCAATATGGCTCCATCTGCTTATATTAAAAGAAAGAGCTAGTTTGTGGAGCCCTGGATTTTGGAGCGTGTGGATCCAAAGCATTGGGCGTATGTGCCTCCTACCAGACCTGTCCTTGGCAAAGATGGCGACGCTGAAGTGTTGAGGGAGTCCCTAGTTCAAGAGAATGAAGGAGAGCTTGTAGACTACAAAGGCTAGGAGAGTGAACATGATGCTTGCATGGAGGAAAGTGCCCAAGACAATGTTTCTGAAGATGGGGACAATGTTCTCCGAGTTGTTGAGGAGGAATCTCATGATGCTATATCACAAATGCTTGACCAAGCAGAGCCCAGTCAGCCCAACATGACGAATTGCACTAGCGAGGACCAAAAAGTACTTCCTGTAGTCAAGTATTTGGGGCAAACGATTTACAAGTCCACTTTGGTAGCTAATTTGAATAGAAATCCATTCTTATTGAAGGACTGCTTCACTTGGATTAAGAACAGTGTCTACTTCAACAATGGCGATGACTACCTGTCCATTGCAAATTCAACAAAGACTGCTCTCCTTGGGCTTGGATGTGACTGCGGTGTGCTATTCATGCAAGACACCACCTTCAACCACTCATCTGCAATGCAAGCTGCACACAAACGCAATCCCAGTTGTGGTCAAATTGGCCGTCCTATTGTAGTGTCAAATGGTGGGGACGTTGATACTTGGTGGCTTGGATGCGTTCACAAAATTAGAAGGAAATTTGGGACAAAGTGGGGATTGTGTAGGAATCCTATTGATTTGATCGATGTCACAAGGCGGCATAGGTAAGAAGGTGAGTTCCTAACCTGCCATTCAAATAATGTTAAATTGGTCCAAGGTAGCGCTAGGGAGAAACAAGTTCAAATACAACATTAGTAACACCCAGTGGATAGATGTAGACGGCGTCATTTGTACAGTTGCTCTTTCTTTCAATTGTAGAAGTAATGTATACACCTTGGACAAAAATGATAGGGCCGTATTGGATGAATTTATTTCAAAGGACTCTTGAGTTATGTGTTTGGGACACTAACACTGCAAGGGATTCATTCCCCTACTTTAGTCCGAATGGTAAGGGTTTGTAACCAAAATGACAATATCCACCTTCCTAGTGAGAGGAATTACTATGCAATTTTTCTTTTTAGAGTTGTTGTATTGTTTGCATGGCTAGGTTGAATGATTGAAAACTATCACTTGCCATTGTTGAATGAAGATTTCCAGCAGTCCCACGATTTCTTGTAGGTGAGTCTTTTGTATTACTTGGTCCTTCAATTTTGTATACCCTTCTTACAATTTGCTTGAGCAAATTTATTGCCTTTTTGTTGCAGAAGGTATGTTTTCTAAATAGACTGACCTTGTAGATTGATGGTATTGTGATAGATCGGAATCCTGCCAGACCTTCATGGCATAGCGAAAAACACTCGAAGGTTGACAGTAGTCGAGTTCTTGATTTCTATCTTCGAATTTAGACCCATTTATGCTTCAAAATCATTTAAACCAAGGTAAGAGTCATATGCATTTGTATGTGAGAATTAATAGAATTCTGTAGTCATTTTACTGCGGAGTTGGACTGGATCTCTACATGTTTGAGTACCAAGTTCAAAAAGTGTATGGAATTGATGTGTAGGCCTTGATTTTCCTAGCAGACATTGTGGTTGTGGTGGGACGTTTTGTGAATTTCAATCATGAAAATGAATCCCCAATGACACCGCTCAGAGATGATTGTCAAGATCCCCTAAACCCTAACATGTCAAGTTTTTCTCTCATTCACTTAGGATTCTAAATCTTCTGCTAGTTTTCATGAGAAAACTAACTAATTGATGTTCTAGATGTTTTGTTGTATTAGTGAAGTCCCGACTAATTGTCAATTGATGGTCTTACAAGCTCATGAGCAAGTGGGGGCATTCTTCATGAGTTCAATTTTTTTTTCTACAATCCTATTGCAAATGTTTTCTTCTGCAGGGACTGCTGCTCGCAAGGCATGTGCCAAATTCTAGGGTTTCTAGGTTGGTGCGCAGTGCTTTGTGGCGATCTCCATCCGCGCTCCCACGCAATTCACGCACCAGCGATTCCTTCTCGTTGTCACTCCCGTTGCGGCACTATGTAGGTTCATAATCTATAGTCTCTTCTTTGGAATGGCAGGGAAGTCCAAGGTTTCGAGGTCGCAGGTGCGCATGTTTCCTAGTTTGTCGTCAACGAGCAGAGGAGGAATGTCATGCTCTAGTGGTGGAGTCTGTGGTTTTTAGGGTTTTCCAAGTTCTGGGTTTCCTCGTGCATATTTCCTTTTAGTGCTACATTTATTCATCGTGGAAGTCAAGGCGTTTTCAATCTGTTGGTCGGGGATTGAAGGTGCTCACTTGAGTTTGTGATTAGCGTGACTTGTACGTGTGATTTCCAACTGCCTGACTTGTCTCATCACGTGATTCTATGGTTCTACAGGTTCGGTTCGTACATTTCAAGCTATAGAAGTTGTTGATTTTGCCGCTATCATGCAAGACGTCATACTACCCTTGGCGGGCCAATTTCATGACGATAAATGGCGGCGTGTGTTTGTGGATGACGAGTCCACACTTGCCCTCCTTCCGCACCTGGCTGTTGTGTCAAAAGAGTAGCATGATGTTGTAGCAACTCTTCCACATTATGCTGCACTTCCAGTTGCCATGGTAGACTTCAAAGACAAGAAACCTCGCGGAGTTTCTCAAGTTGGATTGTGCTCTAGCACTATAACAAAACATGGTAAAAAAATTGTAGTCAAAATCGACTACGATTCTTTTTGCCATGTTTTTGTATAGGCCCACTACTCGCACATGCACAAAAACATGGCAAAAAGAACTGTAGTTGATTTTGACCATGGGTTTTTTTACCATGTTTTGTTATAGTTTAGGAAGCATGATATGGTAGCAATTGCGGCTAGTATGAGCAAGCATTGGCATTGCTTTCTCAATCCTAGGCTCTTGAAGTTGATGTGCCCGCTCATCTTCGCACTGTAGCACTAGGAGATCTAATTGTCGTTGAGTTGTAGGATCTACGTTCTAAGTTGCAGAAGGAGTGGGGTGCAACAATGTTGAAGACTACTCCGAGTGAAACGATCCGCGTACATCCAAGCATCTAGATCACACTAGGAGCTTGTGCACCCTGATGATGTGCTTGTTTGAGAACCAAGTAATTTGAACTTGTAAAAATGTGATGCTCCTCTATCTTTGCATGATTGTGATGCAGCAGATGTGGTTCTTTCCCTTGTTGCATCACATGGTACTTGAACACTGTGGTTGGATTCAGTTCATCAAATTCTTATTCATGTATATACGTGTTGCAGCGCAGGTGGTGTAAAAAGAGCCAAATTATGGCGTATTCGGACATAGATGGGGGATTTTCATGTGGACTTTTGTTTTGATTTTTTCCACCTGCAGATGTGGCTGAGCACATTTGACATTTACAAACGATTAGTGTTATTCCTAGTCTTGCCAACTCCCTTACAAAGCTCTTATTTGTAAGCGGATTTGTATTACTAAATGTGTTGTTTGACACATTTCTCACATTGTATATGATGTCTAGATTTAGTGAATTGCATCAGTCTTTCAAGGCATGGCTTGTGGTCTTACTTCTTGTTCCATATTCTCATGTCAAGTTACATTCACCAATTGCAACTTGCATGATCACTCTTTGCAAATTCAGACGAACTTGTCTTAGTCTAGGAATGTGTTTTACGGTTCATTATTAAACACTAAATTTTGGTCACTAAGGCTAGCTGCAGTGAGATTTGTCTACAAATGATTGAGACTATTGGCAAATATGTTGTATTTCTTGTATGTATCTAAAAGGCTAGAATGGTAGTATTTTGGTTTGAGATTTTGGTACCTCAACACAAACAATATGTCTATTTTGTGTGTTCTTTGCCTACCATTCAATGTCTTCTCACATTGTCTAATTGAAATTAGGAACACTTTCAATGAACTTTATGTGTTTGTTCATTCATATTTGCCTAATGCACCCTTGTTTTCAATAGAAAAGATCTTTTTCAGGTAAATTCCAAACATTTATCTTGAAATGGTGCAAATTGGCAACATGGTACTAAAGAAAGAAGGCAAACAAGTACAACAACAAATTAGAGAAAAATCATTGGGAGCATAAGCCTCGCTAAGCCCAATTTTCTCTAGGTGGCTTCTAGGACAAAAATAAAGAAAACAAAAAAAATGTAGTAGAAAAAAAATGGGAAGTAATATTGCATATGATATATAGATGGAAATTATGAATTACAATTAATGTATGCCCGCACTTTAATGGGCCAAAGTAGAAAATTATATAATCATAGCATGCCAAAAAATAGAAGGCAAAAAAATAATAGCCCCCATTTAAATATCTATTGTTCACACCTATATCATTATTTTTTTCAAGGAGTGCATCCCCTAAGGAAAATTACTACAAGTCCTTGTGGCACGACTCATACACCAATCATACAATTACTTTGCCAACATCTGAAAATCTAAGGTAAACATGCCTATGATAGGCAAAATGAGTGTTTTGCCCTATTACAATTAGCAAAAAAACTTAGAGCTTTTTCCATACAAAGATGGCTATGAGAAATGAAGAGAATAATAGAAATTTTATTTTTTTTGACAAAGTATGAATTTCTTATGAATTTTTGAGGTGTAATTACCAATTGGTCCAAAAGAGTTTGTAGACTATACCAAAACTAGCAAAAAGTGTATGCATGATGGCCATCCTACCACCTAAAGTAGTCAAAATATTTCCTAACATGGACACAATGTTTCCTAACATGTCTAGAACATGAAGAATTAAAAAAAAAACTTGCTTTGATGAATTTACATTGAAAAGCTAGAAGTTCCTAATATAGGCACTAATAACTCCATCACTATCACCCAAGCCATTGATTTTGGTCACTAACCAACCTAATGTAGTCCTAATCTTATTTATTAGAGAAAGTCTATCATGGATTGTTGTAAGACTCTAATGGGTCATTTCCTAGGTGCCTGTCATGGGTGGTTTGCTTGTCATAGGTAGGTTTACCTTATATTATCCACAACATTCATAAAAAACAAACTTTCTAATATTAATGACATTTCCATTAAATTCACAACTTACATATTGCAATACAAACAAAAGTTTTAAAAAAAATCAAATAATTCCCAATGTACACAAATTATCCTAAAACAACACTTTTGTTCAACCTTATACTCATTGCACCCCCTTTTCCAACTCTAACAAATTATCCCATTTTCAACCTACTCCTTTCCTTCTCAAATTAACTCCTAAAATTCCAAAGCCCCTTCAAGGGACAAAATAGATTTTGGGTAGGCTCTTATAACCTCAATTTTTGATGTGATTTTTTGAAATTTTTTCTTAAGATAGACAACGCATTACTTTTTAGATAATATAATTTTTATTCAAGTTTTTGTAGATTTGTATTTCTACCCAATCTCCCCTATTACAACATTGTTGTGGCATAACTTTTACTCATACATTATAATTTTGTCTACATGGAAAACTTTGATTTGTTCCATTTTGGATTAGTAATGTGAACGTTACAAAGCTTCTTGTTTTGTAGGCAATCATTGGCATGTCTTCAAAAAATAACATATTGGAATCTTAGAGATATTAATGATTCCATTTTTTCTTCAATCTCACACCAACTTCTACTTTTAAGGGTTGTTTCTTATGAATGAAAATGAAGTTTGTTTGTTTGTTTTAATTTCCCCCCCTTGACTTTCAACTCAAATCTTCAACATAAATTTTTTTAAATCAAAATCTTTAGTGCAAAATTTTCTAGTTAAGAAGATTCAAGTCAAATAATCTAGTCAAAGAACATACTCAAAGACCCACTTTCTTCACTTTAAATGCAAATATCTTACAATCTACTCAATGAAAGTTTCTAAAAAAATCTCTACTCATTTTTATACTAGTTGAATGCAAGATCTTACAATTAAATAAATAAAATAAAAAACTTGTGAATTTTTTGCTCTTTGCAATAGAAATGGTAGTTTTAAGTGGCTTTTGATGATAAAAAAGGCCTTAAAAAATTTGACTATTTTTCTAATTTCCTTCATTCTTGAGGATGAAATTACTTAAAGAACTTTCTAACCCCAACTTGAAAAGAGAGGTGAAGTGCCAAAAATCAAGGTTCCATTCAATTTCACTTCAACTTAATCAATCTCAAACACCACCCCTAAAGTTGTTTAAAGTGTGAAATAGTCATAGGATCATAAATGAAAAGTTAAAAGAAATTCTTACATTTTGTGCAAGTAAAATTCATAGAACAAGTTTAACCCTTGAAGTCCCATGGCCATATTTTTGTAAAAAAGCACTCTAAACTACCATTTTTGTTTTGTTTGAGAATCTAACCATAGGATCTTGTACTTGACTTGGCGAAGATCATGTGGTAAAATTTTCATAAAGTTTGAACATACAAATTGAAAAATATTAACATTCAAAGTTAGAAAATAAAGTTTTTTTAAACCTTGTCTTGCAATTTCAAATGACTTTGACTAACATTTGTGGAAATTTTTGCACTACACACTTTGATTTTAAAATATATATACTAAAAAATTGAATCAAAAGTTTGGGAAAAAAATTTCAAAAAACACACATTTGATTTTCATTCTTTAAAAAATTGATAAGTAGAAGAAGGTTCAAGATTGAACAAAAAACGAAATTGTTAATAGCTCTAAGATGGAATTGAAACACAACAATTCCACATGTGAGATTGCTCTAGCACGCATATTTAACCCTAGCAAACACTTTCCTTGAAAAATTATGAAAATTGCATTAAAAAATGAATCCTATAATTTGTTTTTTGAAGAAGATGCTTAGATTGCCCAAAAAACAAGATTGTCCATAACTTCCTCATCACTAGTCCAAATAGAATGAGTCAAAGCTTCAAACGTAGACAAAAATATAGGATTTTAGGGGAATTTTTTTAATATTTTATTTTGACTTTTTGTGATTTTTTTTGTGTTGCCCACAAACCTCCATTTTCGGGTTGTTGTGCCATAACTTTAGCTCCCAAGCATCCATTGAAATAAAAATTATATTTCCCCAAAGCTTACGTATTTTCCTAGTTTCCTAGTTTCTCAAGAAGTTTCAAACAATTACAGTGAATATTGAAACCATATGAGCCTACCCAAAGTCACATTTACGCCCCTGTAGGACCAATGGGACTTTAGGGGTTAAGAAGTTATCGTGTCAGATTTGTATTGAAAGACATGCTAGCTGTGTTGTAGATCTTTGGACGGTCTTTTCCACACCCATTACCATTCAAATGATGCGGAATTTTCCTCCAATCTGGTGTACAGTTCTCAATACCCTCCTCGTACTGTGGCTGTACAACTTCACCGATATCTCTATAGTACACTTCCTCTGTTGAATTCAGGGTTCTGCGGAATTTTTACATGTCTTTTATGATTTCGGTTCTTAAAAGCAAACACAGAAAGTACCATCTGTCCAACTTAGTCAGCACTCATTTCCAAACCCATAATCAACCGATCTACAAGTCTTACAAGTCCAACCGTTGTGCAACATTCATATCGAGACCCCCAACAAAAATCTTCTTCAGACCTTACGGTTCGATTCTTCAAACCCATTACGAAAAGAAAGGCGATTGATACTCGAAAACGCTGCGGTCGACCATGGTAGCAGTGAGGTGCACCTAGGGTTTAAAAAGCAACCTAGCACCTGAAGAATGAGGGTTTAGAGAAGAATCTCTCTTCTCCATAAAAAGTGCGCCCTTCGACCTATTCTGACAACCTCTGATATACGCTCAGTAGATTTTCAATACGTGACGTTCTGACCCATCAACAAATTCGAGAATGAGCTAACCTATGAAGTTTGTCGGCTTGAACGCTACACAAGTGCAAGAATTCTCAAACAAACGTACCTCCCAGTAATATTACATAAAACGTAATGCGTAGTGAGTGCTTTGAATTCAGATCATACGAGAAGAGCACCGAAAATCTTCATGAAAATTAATCCACGTCATGCCAACACTGTTATGACATACAGACTGAAATCACATAAGGTACGTTAACTCAGCGCTATTGAGCAATGCATCCCATCGCATCGAAAACGAGCAGAGCTCAAAAATGTAAATGCACCACTGACCTTCAAATTCAAATTGAGAGGGTGACAATTTCTTAGCCAAAAAGGATTTATAGATGATAAGAATGTAGCACAACTGGTCTTCTACAAATTCAGGTGTGCACCGCGGAGGAGAACTCGAATGTTTGCAACTTCCATCACAGAACCCTGCAAATTGCCATCGAGAACAACCAAGTCAATACTCTAAACGAGTCAAAAGAAATTTGGTAACAGACGTACGAGAATCTAGTGCATAACCTTCCCCATCCCCGGACAATGCAGAAAATGAAGCCACACAAAAAGAATTGTTGGTAGCATACTAGAGCACTGAGGTGCCGCTCAATCAGGCCATAATTCGCATTATAATCCAGTACCAGCTTTAAATGAAAATATAGGCCCAAAATGATAAAAGATGAGCCCCTAAAGATCTGCAAAAGTCGCTAACCCAATCCCCAAAGCAGTGAAAAGCAACATAGTGTCAACTTATCAGAATTACGAGCGGCATTACCATTTCTCTAAATAACAGCACATATAAAAGGTAACTCAACCGCATCTCAATCAGCCGTGACCTCTGTAATTCGAAGGGCACAAAGCTCCACACTTAAGACCTAACCCTAAAATAGTTGGAAAATCAGCTCTACCTGCAGGCATTCTAAGCTTTCTCCCTCCTGAGCTTTCCGAGTTCTCTACGAACAATGGAACTCCTCGTGACACGGGCCACCATAACCTTAAAGCGGTCGAAGTCGTTCAAACTGGCTCGCTTCGTCCGCACAGCAAGCTTGCGCCCCCAGGCGCTGTTCTCCCACTTGCTGTACACTTCACCCTTCTCAATAGCCTCCTTGAGCGTCTTCTTGTTCGGCATCCTGGGAATTTCAATCACAATATCGGTGAGAGATAAACGCTTGAAGTTAATCTGCGTCCGGACCATATCAGGGGTATCGACGAGTGCTCTGTTTTGGTCAACCACGTCCACGATTACGACCAGCTTGCCATACTGAGGCCCGTAATTGATCAGAGCAACACGCCCGATCTCGACAAACCTACGGAACACCATGGCTAAGACCCGCTACTGAGGCTTGGAGAAAAAGAACGACGACGGCGCTTCGCAGCGAAAGAGCTCGCGGGACACAAGCTCCTCCAATTCAAGCCTGGGCCAATCGCCAAGCCCTAACCCTAATTTCACATCCCCTTCCCAGGTCCCAGGTCCCAAGTGCAGGTCTCAAAACAGCAGTTCAGCGTCAGCAGGCAAACGAAATGCTGACGTGGAATAAACATTTCCACGTGGCATATCTCGTAAATCCCTTCTTGGATGATCAGGTGAGGTACATCCAAACCTCCATAATTGCACACTCCCTTGGTGCATAATTCTTTTGTAGCATCGAAATCCTAGCAACAAAGGTTGTGAATTCAAAACTTCCAAAGCATTCTTTTACCATCGTACCTTCTATCCAAGGAGACTACAATACAATTTTGATAATATAGAGATATTGAAGTTTTAAAAGAACAAGTTTTACAATTTCCTTCTAGAATGTTACAAATCTAGCTGTATAACACAAAATGCTCACCCTTTCATCTTATCTTGGAGATTAGATTAGTGCAATTAGAGAGGTCTGAATAAGCCCAACCTTATACAACAACTATATAAGAGCCAAGGTAGCTACACATTGGAAAAGAAATTGAGCATTGTTTCCATTATTAAATTGCCTTGATTTTTTCGTTGAATCTCATTGCAAGTCAAGAAAATATTTTCAATTTTCTCATATGCATTTTTGGGACACTACATGATTAATTTATGAATTTCAAAGTGTTGAAAATGGATGTATTAAAAGGTGTACCTTAACTCTTAAGAGATGTAGAGGTTGAAAAGTTGCCAATGGATGACAAAGAACCCTTTTATTCAAAAACAAAAGTGTAGAAGTTCATCCTTGAAAATTTGTACAAAAGAGAGGATTCTTGTACAACAATTTAACCTCCAATAACTACTTTTGGAGTTTTTAACATAGTGACCAACCTATCATTTTAAAGTTAACATTAGAAGGATGTTGCGTCAATAATATGTACTCAATTAAGAAGGATTAAATTTTTGGATTAATAGGTGCATTCTTTGTTTCATCCATTGAAGTGATACTTTTAGTTCTCTTTTTAGGGTTGAATTTTCTCATGAATACCAATAGTATTTGTAAATTTTAGGTAAGATTATCGAGGGATCGATTTTAGAAAGGGCTCACAATTGGATGCAACTACCTTAAAATAACATCACCTAATTGTGACCCCTATCTAAACCAATCGCTACAAATTATTGCCTAAAATGTAATCTCACTATTCATGAGAATCTAAGGTTAGGTTTAGAACACCTATTTTTAGCACTTTGAAAAATCATCTTATATTCATCTAGTGTCTAACAAGTACATAAGAAGAGAATTTGTAATACTTTTTTATTTCCAACAAGATCAAACCAAAATTAGGTAGTAATTTAATAATGAGAACAATCCTCAATTACTTCTTTGGTCAAATTTAGCTGTAGTTAATTTAATCCCTAAGCGCTCCAATGTCCACTTTCTAAATAATGAATAGATTGAAACTCAAGTTCCATCCTTCTTACTACTGTGGTTGGATGACAGTTATCCTAATTTGTGGAGATACTTTATCAAGTTGTTGTCCTATCTAATGGTTGGATTTGGTGTTACTAGAAGATCATAGTATGATATGGCTTTCATCTTTGCAATGACAAAAAAAATATTTTTTTCACCTAAACTGATTCATTTATACTTATAGAAATTAATGATGCTTTTGGTTTTGTAATCTTGTAATTATTTCACAATTCCTCATTTCTTCATTATGATTGAAATGTCATGTCCTTCCAAATTTACAAGAATTAGAGAAGTGTAAATAGTTTAATTGTTATAATTTTGTTTACCATTAATATGCATGTACAGAAGAAGTGGGCTTTGAAATAGTTCAAGGTATATGGACAAAGTATTTGTTAAATGCATTTTGATATATGTGAATATGAGTAATAAATGGTGTGATTCATGTATCATGCATGTTAGCTACAAATTCAAAACCCTTCCAATACTAGCCCTTTATTAGTAAAGTTTCCAACAAAGCTCTTACTTTTTTTCTACATATTTTGCTAATTGTCTCTTAATTTTTTTATAGAAATTCGATTTTGATATTAATGAATTAAGAATAGAAATGAAAACCATGTCATATTGCAAGTACAAATTTTTTCTAAAATTAAAAATGTAGAAGTATGTCAAGTAGATGCCCAAGCGAAAATTGCATTGACTCTAGTTCAAGATAGGATTTGCAAAAATGAGGTCATAGATTTTAAGAAAATAAAAATTTCAAAATATCACCATGTCAAGAGAACCTCATTCAAATCCATTCCAACAAATTTCACTCCAAAAATGATACTCTGTAATACTTTGCTTGTAATCAAATTTAGAAAGAGTTTGGAATTTTTTGTTTAAAAAATATTTATTTAAAAAATATAGTTGATAGCATTGGTGAATCTAACTATACAGACGGAATCTACAACTCACAATCTACAACTTTCATTTGTATACCAATTCCAAAATATTCTTCCAAATTGCACTTTAAAATATTCATTCTCAAATTGTCAATTCTGGTGAAGACTATGGACATTTAGGGGTTAACTTAGATAAGGGAGCCACACCAAATTTGAACCGCTTTCTAAAACTGACTAGTCTAGATTCTTGCCTAAAATGTACTCCCACTATTCATGAGAGTCTATCATTGATTTTAAAAACAACTATTTTCTGCATTTTGAAAATTCTTAGTTTAATATTCATAAGGTGTCCAAAAAATGCATTCTAAGAGAATCTAAAATCCCCTTTCAACTACCAGCAAGATCCCATGAATAGTTTTCCAATATAAGTTAATGATGGGAACCATGCTGAATTGCTTATTTGTGCGATTTTAGGTGTAGGTACTGTACCAGACTGCAGTTTCGTTTGGCACCAAGTTTGTGGCCAATGGAGACACGGCAGGCACCCCACTGAAAGCTCACGTGGCATAAAGCAATCCACGTGTCACCTCCTTCGACGCTGCCACTTGCAGCAACCCCACGCACTCAGCTCTCGTGGCACACGGTCTATGCAGTCAGTCATGCAGACGCCGGCAGACCGACTCTCGCAAGTCGCAACCTTGTGCCTGGCGCTTCTCATCAGTAGTACATTTACACCACATTCTCTGGCTTGAAAACCCGCCAACTGCTCTCGGCAACTTAGTTTTTCCGCATTGAATGTTTACACTAGCTCGCCTAGATTAAACTCTTAGCTCCGCAGGTTAAACATTTGGCTCCGCAGGTTCAATATTTAGCTTCGCGGGTTGAACTTTTAGGACCGTGGATTGAAATTTCAGCTTCGCGACTTGAAATTATCAGAATTTCGAATTCTGATTTTGGCCTCGTGGATTGAAATTCGAGCTTTGCGGCTTGAAATTGTTGGGTTTACGAGATGGCGCGCCGTCCCGTCGCACTCGCATTGCTCGCATTTCTACTCATGGTGAGCACCACCGGAGTTGTATCCCAAGCCAATACAAGAGGCGAGGCGAGCAACCAAGAGGCCCAGGTGAAGCAGGCGAAGGACGTGGCTGTCCAGGTTTGGGAGGTGGTCGCCCCGTGGCTGCAGCGAGGATTGCAGTGGGCGAAGTCGGCTGGGAGCGACGTGGTTTCCGTGGTGTACGAGAGGACGTCCTTCCAGGGGGTGAAGGCGGTGGCGAGCGAGGCCAGTCGCATCGCCTACCACTTCTTCACTGGGAGGCCATATCAAGCTGCTTACCAGGTGGCCAAGAATGTGCCCGTAGTGGGAGGCGCCGTGAAGGATGTGATTGGGGAGGCTAATCTTCGGAAACAAGCGGCTCGGGAGCATGCCGAAGCGGAGAGCGAACTCTAGGAGATGAGAAATCGGAGCATGGAGGTCGACATTCTTGTTTCCTGCGGGAGATGGATGTTTTGCAGAATAGGAGGTAGATTCGAGATCGAAGAAATTATAGTTTCGAGATTCTTGCTTTCTGCTATAAGTAGTAAGGTGTTTTGCAGACAGAATAGGAGCTTCGAGATCAAAGAAATTGTAGTTCGAGGTTCTTGCTTGAGTTGTAGCTGTCAGAATTCGGGTGTCAAGCAAAATTGAGTAGGAGCTTTAAGATGAAAGCAATTGTAGTATGAGTTTCTTGCTTTCTGCTGTTAGTTCGTGGGAGAGATGCAGAATTGGATAGGAGTTTAGAGATCTCCCAAAATTGTAGGTGGAAATTTTTGCTTTCTTCTGTCAGTATGACAATGATTGAAGTGTTTTACAGAATAGGAGCTTAGATCGAAACAATTGTAGTTCGAGATTCTTGCTTTCAGTTGGTAGTTTTGCATTCTGTTGTAAAGCGACTGAGAGGGTAAGGTAGAGCTATGTAGGACTACTCTCTTTAACCCATTTTTTAATTTTATTTATTTGTAAACACTTTTGCTTATATCTTTGTACAATTATATTAATTATCTCAAAGTTGATCAAAGTGTTAGTTGAAGAAGGGTTACTAGTGGAAAGGGATGTTGTGGAAAGGGGTGTCTTCAAGCACCAAGCTATATTGACAAACAAATCGCTTGTCCATATAATTTTTTACTTGTCAAAGTAAATGCTTGAAATTTCAAGAAAGAACCATTGAACTGATAATAGTATTTAGTGTTATGTTACTAATAGTGTTATGTTAACTTTTACTACACCCAGTCAAAATCTAAAGTGGTTACCATGTAGAGTTTCAAGTCCAATTCAAAGTATTGTAACTTTTGCATCCAATGTCCAAATTCAACAAAACTTGTTGGTAAATTTGTGCTCTCTCTTCTAATTTGTGTGATAAATTTTAGATGTATCCAAGATTTACTAATGTTTTGGAAGGCAATCAAAGTTCATAGGTTGAGTTTGAGTTCACCAAATTGCATTTGATGGCTACAACTTCGGGGGCTTGTCTCTCCTTCATCCAATGTTCGTTTTCAATAAAATTTGTTGGGTTATGATCCCCTTGAAATCTAGTTTTTGTGGTAACACTTTCATGTCAATCTAAGTTGTTTTGAATGTTTGGGACCCATTCAAAGTTCGAAATCAAGACATTTTTGGATTACAATCAACTTCACCAGCTTGTTTCTTCTTCATACAATGTCTATTTTTAATGATTTTTTTTGGAAAAGTTGCACATACCAGTCTATTTTGTGTAGTTAAAATTTCATATCAATCCAAGAAGTTATGAGTGATTGAGAGGCATCTTAGTAGACAAAAGTTCGACCTCAGATGTATTTTTGTCACTTTTCTTGCTATTTTTTGACATTTCAAAGCCATTTTGTAGACACAATGAGTCAATTGAATGATATTTTCTTTCACCAATATGTTTGTATGCTAATTTTGAATCACTTTATAGTATAAATTTATTTTTATTATAATTTGATGAAATTTTTTGCTAACACTAAATGTAATCTTGTAAAAAATCTACATCCTAAAAATTTATTGAAGTTGACAAAGAGTGTCGATATTGACATTTAGTGTTGGCAACATTAGAGGGATTGTTGACATGTAGTGTTGTTCTTCGTAATTAGTGTTGTGATCACTAATTACCATTATTAGTATAGTTGAAAGGAAAATTTGAACTTCAAAGCACTTGGGAGGTAAGCAAATGCAATTAAATATCATCAAAATTATAAATTACAAGCTATTCTTTACTTTAACCCTTGAACGACGTGGCGGACAATTATTGTCCGATGAATGACAAGGAATTCTCATGTATAGGACAGAATTGTAACTATTCATCCTTAGAATTAGGGGTGGAAAGGGAAGATCTTCTACAGTAGTTTGACTCCCAATGAGTATTTCTAGTTTTTCTAAAGTGGATGATGTCACATGGTTCCAAAATGGTTGATTTCCACGGTCACCAGCCCAGCGTTCAAGGATTAAGACAAATAGAAATTATAAATTATCGAAACTCATATTTATTTTTTGGGGTTTTTTATAATTTTGCAAATTTTTAACTTCTAGAACTTAAAGATATCAAATTTTTTGGAGGGAGTTAGTCCCTTTTGATGTAGAATGTGTGGTTTAGGATTTGAAGATGTATTTGAAGGTGCAAGAAAGTTCCAATAGATTGGATTTTTTGTAAATGCATAAATCATCAATAGAAGTGATGCATAAAATTTGTGATCTTCTTGGACATGTTGTGAATTTTTCATAAAATGTTGTACTCATAACTTTGGTAGAAATTACGCAATTTTACATATACTATTAAAGTATGAATTGGAGAAGGAAGTTCCAAATCATTTACCAATTTTTGTATCACATAGATATGTTAGATTTGATGATGGCTATGCAATTGCTTTTGCATTAAACACCACTTGAAAAATGTAATAATTAGTTTATATGTCAAGGGCTTTTTAAATACCATACATTTGGGTTAGTTCAAGGACAATGGTGTGTACATACAAGCATGCGTTTTCTATGATAATAATAACTTCAAGACACTTGGAAGTGACCTTTATCCCTTTTACTTGGACTTCATATTTCAGAAAAGAACATTTTGTTTTTAACTCATAAAAACAATGAGTGAATTCAAGAATGGGAGTGGGTTGCAAATAAAAATTGTACAACTATCATAGGCTATTGGATCAAAAAAACATTAACTCAATACTCTTTAGTACAAAGTAAGTTAGTGATTATGATAGTGCATGAATATGAGTTTATCACAATTTATATATTAAACTCAAGTTGAAGAGTTATAAGGCTAAATGAAGGTATGAAAGAAGGACCTCAAGGGCCTTTCAAGGATTAATAGTCAAGTGATAAAAGTTTATCTTTTGAATTACTTTCAAAAAGATTCAAAACTATTCATTCTAGACTCTAGATGTTAGTTTGTAGCTATATTGTGTCATGTGTAAGATTTTAATTTTTCATGTAAAATGTGTAAGTCAATTTCATCATTCTAATATATAGATATTAGAAATTAAATTTATTTAGATTTTATATTTAGATATTAGATGGATTTTAAATAAAAGATTAAAGTGAATGAAAAATAATAATTTCAAATAAAATTAAACACATTTTTTTAATAAAAAATACAAATGAAATATTAAGTGTACTAAATTTTGGATTCTAATTCATATAGTTTTCAATTTCAATTGTAATAATTCATTGAATTTTTAGAATCATTCATCTTTTAAAATGATATTAAAACCAAATTCCATGTGCATTTTCTAATCTATTTAAATCATATACAAGAAATGGATTGTTTGCATTCAAAAATTGAATTCAAGAGAGATGCATCTAGTTTTGGGATGCAAGGACTAGCAATAAGCAAGTCAAGACATCTCTTCTAAGAAAGGCCTATATAGAGTTATTACACTCTTGGCCTTATCCCTAAATGTTACCTCATTTTATTGTTGTTAATACTTTCATATTAAATTAAATCACACAAAATTATTACTATTTATATAAGCATTTCTAAAGTCCATTTTAGAATTAAGTGTTTTTGAGAAACAATAATAATTTTCCTAATTAGCTTTTGTGCAAGGACCTTCATTGTAAAACTTGAAAAACTTGATTTTTCTAATCTTAAAAACTCTTAGAGATAAACTCCATGTACACTTGATAATTTAAAAAGAACTCACATTGCAAATTTATTAAATAATATGGATTAAATTTTGATATCTTAAAAATTGTCATAGTTGTAAATATTATGTCTTATAATCCCCAAATTTCAACACTATGATAAATTTAGATGCAAATAGAAGATTGATGAACTTCAAATTACTTCAAATTTCCATCTACTTGTTATAAAAAATTATAGTCTTTTAATCTATATGATATTGTTGTATTATCCTTTTTGTTTGCTTTTTGTTTATTGAGACATTTAGTTTAGCCCTTTGTACCTCTGTGGACCAAAGTTTTAGTATTATAACAAATTAGCCAAATAGAAATAATTTTGAAGCCTTTTTGCAAATGGGATGACATGAATCTTTTTAGAAAGTCAAAACCCATCTCTACATCAAAATAAGCTATTGTTTTCACAAATAGCATTATTCTAGATCTATAATATGTTTTTCAAACGTTTCCAAACCTCATTTGCATCATGTATAATTTTCTAGGTCAAATTCTTACATGACAATGGGATAGAAGTCTTTGTTTCTACACCTTGTAATAGAAGTTGCATTGTCAATATAATCTTGGTCAATCTGAATTGATGAACATTTGTCTCTATAAAACTTTCACTTGCTACAACAAGATATATATAGCCATTATAGACTCTTTCCCAATTGTGTCCATTATCTACCAGTGTACCAATCCACCATTTCAATCCAAAATTCTCAGACAATTTTGGGTTCAATTTACACTAGTTTTAAAGGTGAAGGAGTGAAAGTTTTGAAGGTTTTGATTTGCTAAAATAGAAAATTCTTTGAAAAATGCATTGTACTATGAAATGAGAGGTCACATGTCTCCAAGAAGGTCCAATGACATGGGGTATACTTTTTTCCTTTGTGGCAAAACAATCTTCAAATATAAATTCCCCAAAGTTATAGTTAGATCCACCTCCTTAGATCTAACTAAAATTCTAGGGGTCCTCAATAAAAAACAATTTTTTTAACTAAATTTTCATTTTTCATTATTTCATTTTAGGCCTTCTTCACGGTTTACACCAATCTTAAGGATTAGGGAGACTTCTCAATATCAAAAGAGGGAAATTGGAGAGGGAGACTTTTCAATATTCTACCCCCCTCATTTCTAGTGTAAATCAAGCCTTTCAGAGGGATGTAATTGTGAAAGGATTCGTAAGGGGTATGCTTACCTACTCCAAAGATGGGCAAAGGAACAAAAGAGAGAAATAATATTTTTAATGAAATGTAGGGAATGTAGGGAACATGGAGAATATGGAAGTGGATAAGAAATTTAACAAATTATTTTTTTCCATCATGGGCAAAAACTCAATTTAGTCCTAGCCTTTAGGCAAGCTTGTGTCTCCAAATGGAATTTATCCTCAAATCTCAAATGGTTTCTTAATATGTTAGCGTATAACATTTCATAAATTTTACCTTTAATTGCACTATAAGATAATGTCAAAGATAGTTACCAAATTGTCTTGGGGAGAGGAAACTTTTTTTCCCTATTACTTGGAGACAAATTTCTTTTTAAATTCACCTTATTGTAAGGTGGTTAACCTTAAAAGGACGAAGTCCATGACTGTGTAATAAATTTCAATATTTTTTGGTTTTCTTTTCTCTATTCTTCCACTAATTATGAATGGAAATTATTTTATTCAATAGTTTTCAAAGATGAATTCACATGTCTTTTATCAGTCGCAACTATTTCAATTTATTTTTTAAATTCGAAGTTATTGTGAATTTTTAAAGAAATAGTATATTAAGTCTTATCAAATACAAAATTCATGCTTAAATTTTTTTTAAATTAACCTTAGGTGTCCAATACAATATAGTCAATAATAGAAAAATGGCTATTAATTGTTGTAAATGAGTCATTGTGGAAACTTTTCAATCATTTAGGACATGTTTTTCTACTAGTGAGTTGAATTGAGTGCAAATCAAATTTCCGTGACATTCTATATCACGAACCTCATCACAAGGCGTGCTCATGCCACCTTGGTGAGCAAGGGGGACATTGGGGGTGACTCCCCAAGCTTTGCAAGAGATGAGGTGAGGGGGACTAAGAGTCCCGAGCGATTAGAGCATGGTAGCGCTCTGATCCAGACAAACTTGGGGGCATGTAACACATGCTTGGAAAGGTCTCGAGGAGACGCTTCTATCCATCCAAAGAACACATGATTTGGACTTGTGAGTTAAAAGTTATGGGCGTTCAAAGGTGGGGGTGTCTCAGTGGTACCGGGACACTTAAGGACTAGGAGGGAGGGGTTCATGAGGAATCCCTCCATGAAGTATGTCATGTAGCATATCTTTAGAAAGCTAAGAATACTAGGATGCTAGATTGACAAGCATTACGAGGTTCTAAGGTTGGAGCCTCAAGTTATGGCCAAGAGAGGTGCCGTGGTGAAGGCGTGACGCCTCTCCCGGTGGACCCGAATCTTTGGAGGGCGATAACTTTGCGAGGACTTGTCCAAATGGGGCAAGTGAGTAGTCCATAGGCATCTACTCGTCGCGTAGATGTCGAAAATGGGCTCGCATGTGAGATTTAAAGCCCGGACCGCAAAGTTATGCCGGGTGGAAGTTCGGAAGTCCCAAACAAGGGCGAATCGGGAGAAATGGGGTGGTCTTCCAAAACCAAAGTGGGTTTGGGAGTCCTCTTCGACATATAAGGGGGGGGTCTGCCGAATCCCACAGAGAGTACTATAGGAAGGGTTGGTCTCCCTCCTCACTCACTCTTAGAGCCTTGGTGAGTCCTGGTGACTCAAGGTTGGCGGTGTGGGGTCACTACCATTCCAAGGCACCATGGGACACTTGGGTGTGTCCTGTGGCACCGGTTGGGTGGAGTCCCACTCCTTGCTAGGCTATGTTGAGGTGTCCTGAATGGTGAGTCCCAATTAGTGACAAAGTGGAAAGTAACAAATGCACAAGAAGCCTAGTATGGAGATGGGGTGACACTCAAGGACGGTTAGGACTGTGGTGAGTAGTGCTACCATGGGTCCTTGCACAATAAGATGGAAGTTCTGCCCCATGTTACCAAGTAACATATCCCGGTGTCATGATGGATGTGTGTGTGCTAGTAGTCCCAGTGACTGGGACTTAGCACAAAGAGTTGGAATTGAGGACTAACATTGGATGTGCATGGCATGTGCAGTGTTTGGAGAGCATGACCCTTGGTGCCACTAAAGTGTTAAGTGCTTGGAAAGCATTGGAAGGTGAACTTAAGGTGGTAAGTGTCACTAAGGGGCTTGACATTCTATGATTAAAAAAACAATACACCATAATTATTGACCCAAAGTTCAAATTGCTATAAAAAATATTCATTTATAAGAACTTTTTCTACATTTTGGATTAGAGCAAAATAACACTTTGTCAACTTCAATTCATTAGTTGGACTCAAGTCCAAAAAATATTATTTTTGTAGCTAAAGTTCAAATCAAAAACAAAAAGAAACAATGTGCCAAAATACACTAAAAAGATAGTCCTTTATAATCCATTTTTTAGCATTTGCTTCTATAGAGTAGCCAATAATACCTCAATGAGATAATTTCCTCCAACATCTCTAGCACATACATTGAAATAGTTCTCAAAAAAGGGTGAAAAAATGTTATTCTTCTTCACATATTGCTCATCTATAATCATCCAAATGCTACAAAGTGGCATAGTAAGCATTTCAATGTTGACCCTTAAAATGACAGTTTAAGCTCCTCGCTTTTAATTTTGAGAGAATCATTGATGAAACTAAGCATTTTTTGCATTTTGGAGGGAAATTTTCAATCTATTGGACCCATTCCTACAATGAATGTGGCTTGCCCAGTATCGCATTTAGGCTGCAAAATCCAAGCACTATTCATTGTTGACATTTTCCATGCACCAACCAAAGAAGTTTTGAGCAAACAGTAAAATCCATGCCTTGCTTCAAGGAGATTTTTTATTCTCCCTTCGACTACCCACGAGACAAAAGAATGATGTTGAAGAATTGTATAACCTCACCTATATTTTGGGGGCAAAATTTTGCCAGCTTCAACCAAAGAAAAAAGGAGCTAATATGGTGACACCTCTCTCAATTTAATTCAATAGCATGTTGCTATAAACACAAAAACGCTACAATAAAAAAAGGTCGGTGCACTTGCTTCAAAATATGAATTCAAATTTTCCAAATTTTATCATCCCGGGTAATAATACATCCCTCCCGGCCATTTTCCTCGAGCAATAGTTTTTCCCCAATAAAATTCACAAAGAGACCAATCCAACATTTAGGAAGTTTTTTGAGTCTTAACGGCTATTTTCTTTTTTCAATTCCTGAATTGAACCGTTTTTACAAGTATAGAGTCTAGTTATTTTCTCTATTTTCCACTCAAAAATTTCAAAGAAAATTATGGATTTTTTCGTCATCTTTTTTCCGATGGTTTCAAATTTTTTTTTCCCATTTCACCGACTAACTTCGACCTAGCCACCGGTTCGGTTCTTCCCGAATCCCGATCAATCGATCATTGGACCAATCGCTGCCCACGTGGAAGCGTAACGGACGATTATGTCAGTAGTCTGTACACTCCTACAAATCTAGTAAGATTCCCTTGTTCGATGACCAGACAGACTGCGCGGAGCAGTGACAGCAGTTCCCGCCGTCGGGAGATTCCCACATCAGTTTTCGGCACTGTTCCCCACTTGCCAAAAAATGCTCTTCTCAGTCCGACACGGCATCGGACGCCCGGCCACGGGGCCGGGGTGGATTGACCCCCTCGCTCATCCCCAAGGGAAAATCCTGAAATTTTTTATTTGTCACGCATGATAAAATTTACAAATTTTGAATTAATATTTGCGATTAGAGGCCCCAAATTAGCTGAGAGAGCTACTGAAGATAAATTAATGACACACAAAATAGGGGGTCTTTTCTTTACATACACCTTGGGATTGGCTCGGGCCTCGAGGGGATGAGTGAGGGGGTCAATCCACCCTGGCTGGCCATGGGGGAGGTCCTTTAGAGTATCACTAGTTCACCACCCATCTTGCAAAATGTGGGGCCATCCAATTTGCAAGCCAAATTGCCCCACCCAATAGCATGCTATAAGTTAAGATCTCAAATTTGGACCGCTTTGCAAGGTCCATCTAATGGGCTATAGCACGGAAGGTCCATGCTATGGGGGAAAGTATTGGTGCTTTTGTCTCATGCAATTTGCAAGCCACGCTTTGGCTTGCAAAACACACCCATTTTGCAAGCCACTCAAGGCTTTTGGCCCAACCTCTTAACAAGTTCATCCATTTTGCAAGACAAGTAGGGAAGCTCTCAGTTGCAAAAAGCGGTCTTCACTAGAGCTAATTACATCCATGGAAATGGATGAAACTTATAAAATATAGATGAAATTTTATTTATTCATCCTAAAGAGTGTATGGTACATTCATATCAAGTAGAGCAACAACATCCATAGATTTGGGAGCATTTTGCAATTTCATTCATTGGAAAAGGAAGAATATTTCTTCGCATACTTCCTTTCAATTTTTTTGAAATGTCAGTTTACTTTCTTTTAATGAGATTCTACTTTCACATTATCAACAACAAGACATTTCTTTGTGCTAGTAAAGTCTCACTTTGAAGATCCGGTGATACGATACATAAAATCATGAAATTGGGTTGCCTTGACTCCTACAATCCCTAACAATGTTTTTTTCACAACATAGGAATTTAGGGTTAGGTAGGAACACCCATAACTATTAGTGTACCCATAATTTGAGAGTAGAGTTCCCTCAAAGTGTTCCCAAAGTACCTTAAAATTGTCTTCAAAGTACCTTGAAACCATCTCCATACTTAATTGTGGTTGGTGGGCCCTGATTTTTTCAGATTTTGGTGCTAGAATTAAGGCAAATTTAGTAAAGTGTGATTATAGGTGCCCTAGGGAGTTCTACTTTGAAAATTCGTAGAAATTAGATGCCTTGTCCAATTTTCTTTTTTTAATTCATGCTTTTTAATTGCTAATATTGAAAAAATATTTTTTCTAGAAAAATTAGACCCCAACTATGCTGAATTGCTGAAATTGATGGTTATAGATGTTCCTACCTCAAGTAGCTCATAAAAATCACTTTTTCAAGAAATGAAAATTGGAAATTGGTTTCCTAGGTTTATATGAGGAAAGCTATGACTCATTCCATTTTGATTAATGAGATGAAATTTAGGAGGAATTTTTGTTTGCTTGTACTAATAGAACCTTTATTTGCTTGTATTTATGGAATTTTTATTCTAAAATAAACTTTGAAGTTTGTTATTTACCTCAATTTTCAATATTTTTGGGAAAAAAATCATAGGATGTAGATTTTTTATTACAACATTATAGCCATTGGAATTGGCATTTTTCAATTCCTTAAATAAATTCATAACAATTTAGCATTTTGAATCATACTCTACTTTTACTACTTACTATTTTTTCAAGCATGAATATGAAAAAAAAATTGTTGAAAATTTTAATATATATTTTCAACTTATCTCTTCAACATACTATGGAGAGAAAGAAGTTGTAGGATCAACACATTTTTGTGTAAAAAGTTTGAAAGATAAAACCTTATCATTTGGGAAGAATTGAAAATATTTATTTTTGAAATTCAAACCACTTGATCTTGTAATTGGTAAGGTTTCTTATCCTAAAATTTTAGGAGGGTGAATTTTAAGAAGTTAATTATAGGATCCTATGGTTGGATTTGTCAATGAATAAACATAGATGAGAATTTTAGCTTTGCTTTGAGTTTTAAGTACTTTGAAGTAGTTTTGGGCCTAAAAACATTGAAAACTTTTAGGGTTTAACAATCAACTTGCCTTATCCAAAATTATTACCTCATGACTCACCACATGGAGACCCATGCACCTCTTAGAACCTAACTTGAACTGGTGCAGTAACCCTACATGGTTTAGAGGTGATGAAAATTATCACATCTTTGTATATGGTAACAATAAACATTTATATAGTGTAAAATTGTCTAAAAACTAGTAAAGGGACATCTAGTTTCACTACTATAGGTTGAGAGCAGATTCGGTGTATAGTAATTTAAGAAAAAATTGTCTAAATTTAAAAAAAAATTATTCATCCAAAGTGCCAAACGTGAAATAAATCAAATGGCTAGAATGCTGTAATTGTCCCAAATTCCAAAGAATGTGACATTGCCCATTTAAGCCTTCAAACAACTAATTGTCATTGAACAAAATGGTCAACTTCCAACTAAGCCTCCCTCTCAATAATTCCCATGCTCTGTCATTGGGATCATTTACATGGAAATGCGCATTCAATATTACTTTTCTAAAAATATTCAATACAAAAGCAAAGCCAAAGGAGTCCATGAGTTTATGAGCTCTTAACTGCTAAATGCCCAAGGCATGTTTGGAGTTTCTCGAAATTTGTTCTAAATTGAACAAAAAGTCAACATTTTCATAAGTTATACCAATTTCTTTTGAATTGTAACTATGCAAATTCAAACTAGATATGTTAGAGATGACATAGGAAAAGAAACCATAACAATATCACTTACAGATTGAAAGATTGTAATGTTTGATCATGAGGGTGTTAAAAGTATGAAAATTTTTCAATTCTCTTTTTCATGTCAACTCTAAAAAATTGGTCACTAAAAAAATATGAGGTTATAGGGCTTAGCATGCACAACCCCAATCAATTTATGGTTTTTCAAAATCTATTCTACGATTTTTTGAAATGAATTTCTAATGTGATTTTTCCTCCAAGATCTAGTGTATTTGAGGCTCATTTCTAAGAGCCCTCAACACTACATGAGGTCAAGATTGCAATGGGCATCCTTGCACAAAATCTTGAATAGAAAAATCATAATCCTTCATTTTTAAGATCAACTCTTTGATCCTAAAACTAGACTTCAAAAAGAGTTCTCCAAAAATACAAAGTAATAATAATAATAATAATAATAATAATAATAATAATAATAATAATAATAATAATAATAATAATAATAATAATAATAATAATAATAATAATAATAATAATAATAATAATAATAATAATAATAATAATAATAATAATAATAATAATAATAATAATAATAATAATAATAGCAATTTGGTTGGGTTCTACTTAACTTCAAAGTTTTCCAAACACCAGAATCTGATGCCTTGGACATTTAGGGGTTAATAAGTTACCATGAGCTCCATTGAGCTTGTGTACATGACTTCCTTTCTACAGCACCTATAAGCATCACAGTCACAGCGAGCTCTTACCAAAAATATAAAAAAGCAAAGTCAAGCGAATCATGTAAGGTAAAACAGCCCATTGTGGTCAGAATTAGGAGTTCACACTCATGCCATGGCTGAAATTTCTTCATTTTTTTTCCACACAAACACAAGCGTGACAAACAGTGAGAGCATTTGAAATTATATTTTTTTTGACAAAGTATGAATTTGCTATGAATTTTTGAAGTGTTCAGCCCATCATGGCCCATAAGAGTCTGTAGACTACCCCAGAATCAACAAAATCTGTACCCATCATGCTCATCTTACACACCTAAAGCAGTCACAATAATTTCTAATGTGAAAGGCCTAAAAAAGTCACCTCCTACAATGAAATTACACAAAAAAGTTAGAAGTTCTTAATGCAGTCACTAATCACTCCATTACTGTCAGGTAAAACATTGATTGTGGTCCAAATCTCATTCTACTAATAAAATCCATGATGGGTCTGAAAAAAACCACAAAGGGGTGACTTGCTAGGTGACCACTATGGGCTGATTTACCTTATTCCATCCTTGTATGCTGTATAGTAGGTCTGTAGCACAATGTAAAATTATTTTTATTTTCATTCTTACGAAGCCAAATTTTTTAATAATAATTTTTAGGTTTGATCAACTCTTTTCCAAAAAATATATTTAATTGAGCACTTGCGTGTCGAATACTCGAATAGTCGAATCTGCTCTCAACCCAAAGTATTCAGTGAACTGTAGTAGGCCTAAAGTTTCTGCACAAAGTCCAAAGTGTATAGTGTCTGCGTTACCATAAACATTAATAGTGCCGACATTAGTTGTCTGCACTGGTGGGGCAACTGAGTGTCTGTACTCTGTGTGAAGTAATTTATCAGTGAATTGCAGTACTCCATATGCTCTATAAGTTATGTCTGTCACCAGCCCTTTTATTTTACTTTTTGAGAAAGTGTCAGGGTGGCGATCACTTAAAATATGGTGAAGTATTGTATTTCTACTTTCATCCATATTTTGGACCAAAAAATACTTTCCAATCATATTCATACACTTTTTCATCCAAATTTGACGAATTCATCCACATTTTAAATAGGAATGGAAAATTTCTGGCGAAAAAAGATTACTTTTTTACGGTGAAAAGTAGACATTTATTTTGGAATGGTGCAATCTGGCCCCATGGTGCCAAAAAAAAGGGTTGTTTGTCACTATGTTTGTATCAAGGACTTTCTACACCCCCTTTTTTTCTACATTTTGAGAAAGTGCCAAAATGATTGGGAATCACTTAAAAATTTGGTGTAAAGTAGACAAACCCATTACCACCCCTTGACCCAATACCACCCAAATGTAGGACCCTCATTGATTCTATGACAAGATTTTATAACAATAGTGCATGCCTTAACTCACATTAACTTCACAATAAGACATGTACTATAGTTTTACATTCTCACTCTAGAATCAATGAGGACCCTACATTTGGGTTGTATTGGGTAAAGCTATCTTAGTATTGTATTTCTAAATTCATCCATCTTTTGGACCAAAACATACTTTTCAATCATATTCATGCACTTTTCCATCCAAATTTGGCTAATTCATCCACATTTTAAGTAGAAATGAAAAATTTATGGCGATAAAAGAGTACTTATTCCTGGCGAAAAGTAGACATTTCTTTTGAAATGGTGCAACCTAGCCTTGTGGTGCCAAAAAAAAACAAGGCTGGTACTTTCTTCTCCTTTCTTTCATTTATTTATTACACAAACTGCCAAGTAAACTTCTTTATTTTATTTTATTTTCTATTTTCTATTCTTAACAAATGAAACGGAATTTCATTGCATTTTTTCATTTTGACACAAATGAGCTGCCAAACACACTTCCATCAAACTGGATGATGCAGACTACATAATGGACTGAAGGTAACTCAGCCTGTGACAGTCCGAATGGGAGCCAGCCCATCGCAGGCAAAATTACAGTAGTGGTGTACATTCTAGTTCTAAAATGTACACCTCTAACTTAGAATATTTTTGCCTGTGATGGACTGAATCCCATTTGGACTGTCATAGGCTGAGTTACCTTAATAGTAGTACCGACTCCCAAGGTTTATCTATATTCCAAATACCGCCAGAACAAGGAAAGATCAAAGAAACTGGAAGAATAAACATGTCAAGTTCTTTCTCTATAAGTATGTAGTAAGAGAGGGAGGTGAGTGTGCTTTTTCCTGCAAATTATTTGTTCCATTATCGATGTAACAAAACTATAAGCATACCATAAATTGAAAATAAATGAACACTCGGGATGAAAACACAATCTGGGGTCTACCATGCATCAATGCAGAGTTACAGACTCCCCCAACTCTTGATTAAGACCCCTGTTGCGCGCACTGTACTCTACAGACAGTCTAGTCAGTCTCTACCTGCTTATATATAAGACTGAAGAAGTCCAGAGCTTGAGGCCTGCAATAGTCTAGTCACAATGGCTTGAACTGGACACATTCAGCTTGTGCATGCTTTGTTAATTTTCCACTCAGGAGTCAGCTCCGTTTCGCAGCGATGGACCGCCTCTTTGATGGTCGCCTCATTCTCCCTTGCGAATGACTACTACTTATGTGGGTGGTAGTGGAATTGCTGCTAGACGAGCGATTGCCAGCGATTGCAAAGTGGAAACTGTGGGTAATGCGGTAAGACAGTGGTGGCGCGCAATTTCTGCTTGAATACTCTGCTAAATCTTTGTGTTGCTTGGAGTTGTTCTTCTCTTGGAGGTTGCGGAATAGCGGCTTCGCTGTGGGAATCTCCATTTTCGAAAATGTGGCCGTGTGGGCAACGTCTTGTGAAGTGTGGTGCTAGTCAATGACAGCAGTTCTTTCTTTGACTCAGGATTCCAGCGATACCTGTCAATTCCAGGAGGACATCTAGGCGGCTATCAAAGAGGCGGTTCATCGAGTCCGGAACGTTCGATCGGGACGTCGATTTTTGTTGTATTTCTGATGATTCAGAGGGGCAATCAAAACGAATCAAGCATTTAAGCGGGTGTTTTAGTAACCGCCTCCACAGTCCTGCGGAGAAATGCCTTGAGCGAAATGATTCTCTCTGGTTTAGGTTAGAGAACCCAATGCCATGTCTTTTGCCTGCGGAAAAGAGAGAGAAAGAGGATATTAAGGGACCAGCAGTTACAGTATGGGATGATCTACCTGCAGACATTCGTGAAAAGATTCTGCACAGGCTAGATTTTAGAGGTCTATCTCGTTTCAAAGCATTGTCAAAATCCTGTAAGAACTACGTAGAGAGTGCGGCGTTCCGTCAATCGCGGGCAGAAGTTGTTTCAGAAGGCTCATTCACGGCGATCATCTACTACATTAAACATAGAGCGTGGCAATGTAGTGGATACGATTTGCATACCAAGTCGTGGAGAGCATTGCCACCACTTTCGTACCTTCCACCTCCAGATGCCGAACTTTTCAAGGAGTATTCGGTATGCGGCCATGGCGGCCTCATGTGTGCTGAAGTTTCAAAGTCGCCCAAGAAAGGAGAATTCGTGGTGTTCAACCCCTTGACGGGAGAGAAAAAAGTTCTGCCACCACTGCTGTTTCCAAGAAACCCAGTGCTCGTTCACATCGTGGTCAACTCTGCACAAAAATCCTACAAAGTGATAGTTGCTGGGAGCTCGACTGCAAGTGATGAGCATCTGTCTCGAAAAATGGAAATTTTTGATTCATCTACTCTAGAGTGGAAAGAAACATTAGAGTTACCGGGACCGTCGTTCGGGCTGAACGAGCATCAGACTGGTGTGTGTCTGAACGGAATCCTCTTCTTCATTTCGTTTTTGGCAGGTGACTGCCGCAGGGGTGTGGTAGCATTTGATGTTGCCGAAGGGCAATGGTTGACCAACAGGACTTGTCCAATCCCGTTCTCCTCGTCCTCAAACACCTTACAACTTGTCGAGAGCGATGGGAAGCTGTACCTATTCTCTGAGCAAGAGCGAGGCGCGATCGTGGAGCATTGCATCGACGAGATGGAGTTTCCTAACCCTAAAGCAGGAGTAATGTCGTGTCAGTGGAGAAATGTGGTGCGGGTGAGCAAGTCGGGTGGACGAGGGCTTCTCGTGTATCCTGAGTACACATGTGTCGGATTCGGGGAAGGAAAGCTGTCTATCTTCAATACGCTCAACCGAGATGGTCTGGTGTACGACATGCGAGACGGAAGGCAGTGTGAGGTGTTAGAAAAACCGCCCGCAGATCAAAAGGGGGACAACTTCTTCAGCTTGAATCCGGCATCATTCACAATTCAACCGCGCTTTGATAGTGATCCGATTTACGTACCAGCACTGAGTGCTATGCAATCTCGCTGAACTAAGACTGACATTCTAGAGATTTGCCCTGTCAGAATACTGCACATCTTGAGATGTTCTGGAGGAATTGATTTATATAAACTTGGCGGGTTGGTTTATATCTTTCCCAAAATGGCTTTAGCAACCGGAATAATTACGCATGTAAGTAAGTGACCAATTCTAGTAGACGAGGACCAGAGAAATGTACATCCAATGTGTGATATTGTAGATGAAAAGAGATTTTAATTACACACCGAATGATTGTACATACTGTGAATTGTTAAATAAACTCATGAAGCTCTTACATATGACGAGAGTCCCGCTACAGAAGTCTGTCCATGGCTGAGGCTAGGTCTCGTGCTATCAAATCCCTGGCAGCATTGATTATGTCTTGTCCGCTGAACGTTGAACCAGATGCAAACAATTGAAGGAGACTATGATCGAAACCTTGCTTTGCTTTAGAGCGATGATGATTGGTTAATATGGCGTTTATAGAAATCAAGTACACGTTCTGCATCGGAAAGATGTGAACAGAATCAAGGTGCGAATCCCACACTAAGCAAAAACAGTGACTTAACAGCCCTGACTAACAGATATTGAGCATAAATGTACCTAACCAGGCTATTATACAACTTTGAAGAAAACACGGCGACGAGATGAGAAACATGATTCAGATTTGAAAACTTGCAACTTGAATTTGTCCCAGCCGATGATCTCAGCTGCAGAGACACAATATCACTCCTTCAGTAACAATCTCAAGTCAGTGGTACCGCTCTGAGATATATGTATATTCCATGGAGGTTACATGAAAGTTATGCTTACCATTGGTTTCAACCAATCACATAGAATTTGGCTAATTTGGTAAAAATGCATATGACGGTGCATGTAATCCTGTTCCGCATCCCTGTTAACTAGAAATATCCCTACAAATATGACTCGAAATATCGCCGCATTAGATATAGCCCTCCAGAAACGCACTGACGTACAATATTCTACACAGGTAAGCACCATATACAGGATGATGCTCAGTGCACACGCCGGCTCTGGAAGGTCACTCGTAATTCGATCGCCTTCAGTAATCTCCGCCAGGACTCCCACTCCCCTCCCAGCAACAAGCGTTCTGTGCATCCAACTGTGTTACAGAATCAACATCTGAAGAACAAGCATTAAATATCTTCGGTGATGCCTTTGAGGAACAGTGCTCTCTATCTCTCTTTCCAGTCAACTGCAAATCCACGTACACTCGCTTCTGAGATAGATTGTGAGCATTAAGACGCAATCTCAACCAGCAAGCTAGGTTTGTTTTAAAAAGAGATTCTATTCTGGAGTTGGAAAGCACAGACAAAATTGTTACCACTCCCTTGCACATCATCGACTGCAAATCCATTTCGGTGCTTTTGCTAATTTTAAACAACTGATATCAAAGCAACTGATCGCCGTGAAAGCGACACTGATAAACAAAAGTCCAGTGAAGGAAATCCATACTCTCACCGAAATTCTTGCACCCTTGTGACAATATTTTGAAACGAAATAGATCTTCCAGCAGTAGTCTTACACGAGCATTGTCTGTAGTCAGAAACTTCCGTCCTACTATTGTTTTCTTCCGAACCACTTCCACTCTCTACACGGAAGATGTGAAAATTCGCTTTCACGAAAGAGGCAAATGATCCTAAGCGATAGCCTCATCAATGCACTTCTCCTCTCTCTCTCTCATACTCGCAAATGCTGACCCTCCAATGTCTACTTGCTCTGTATATCTGGACTCATAATTGCGAATAAGGATGATAGTCTACCACAACTTCCTCTGGCCTGGCATTGATTCACTCAAGCAGCGTGTTCAGCAACATTCTCTCACTAAGCCTCCTGATCTTAAATACATGCGAAACTCCTCTCGAAAGCTATCTCCAAAGACATGTTCGATCAGGGCCGCCATCGCTCCAGCTTGAAAGAAATTCCAGAGCTGAAAGATCTATTTCGTTTCAAAGTATTGTCAAAAGTGTTGCAGACAGGAACGCCCGTAGCCTCCGAAGATTTGAACGGGCTGCAAAGCTGATGATCCAGGGACGGAAGAAGAGATATCACCTTTGCAACTGAGAGCGGCAACGCGGCTCTGCGAAAGAAAAGAATGCAGCAGCTTCAATTCTTACAGACAGAGAAGAATGTGCCTACCACCAAGTTTATAAAGCTCCTGATTCTTTTTGGCGTGTGACTTTCTAGGCCTGCTGGCCGTGGGTACATTCACACCACGGAGACAAGTCATTTCACCCATTTCACCCAATTGTTTTCGTTTCAGAAATTGCACCATTTCAAAAGAAATCTCTTCTCTTTGCTTCTTTTTGCTAGATAACAATAGTTTTTATTAGGCAAAACAAATTTCAATTCTATTTAAGACATGGATGAAGTCACCAACTATTTTGGATGAAAAGTACATGAATAGAAATGAAATCTATTTTTTGGCTTAAAAGATGGATGAATGTAGAAATGCAATGGATCACCAATTTACAAGTGACCTCTAGCATGGGACTTCCCCCCCTCCCCAATGGTTGTTTTTAACCCTGAAGATTTTCGGATGAGCTCAAAATGGTCCCTCATTTCAATACAAGTATCATGAAATAGGTATAAATTTAGAACTTTGCGTAAATTGGATAGATGTTTTCAAGTTTCACTTTTAGAAGTTGATACTTAGCTAATAGGTTGACAAATATGTGAGTCAATGCTAGAGGCACATATAAGCATACTTAGCCCTTAACTGTATATGAATTGTGTTTTCTAACTGAGATTTAATCCCTAAAGAACTGAATGACCGTTAAATGTATACATGTGATCTCGGGTAGGTGTGTGCGAAGTCATTTTTTAATGGTTGTTTTTCAAATTTTTCACACAAGGTGGATATTTTGACCAACTTTCCAGTGTTATAGAAAATTACCTACATTGAATAGTGAAATTAGGTTGCCCCTCACTCATTTCTCGATATTTGACACTAAATAAATATTTACAGTTATTGTTCTAGAATGAAATACTTTTGAATTTCATATCACTGCATTTGGGACTCATGAACCTCCATGTGTACAAATGGAAATATTTTTAGAAATATTTGTTGACTTTGATGGCTTGTAAAGGTACTCTCTTGGGGTAAGGCAACCTAATTGTTAAGGCAAACTAATTTCACTATTTAGTGTAGATGTATCCGACGAATCCGACGGCTAGATTAGAAGTTATCCTGCCCGAAAAAGGCCTCATCTGCTTGGGCAGCTGTGGGGAGTTGTGGGGGCGGGGTGGCGGGGAAGGAGTAAAGGGAGCGGGGAGGGAGCGGGGAGGAGCTGGCGGGGTGGCGGGGTGGCAGGGTGGCAGGTCGGCAGGGAGGGGGCAGGCTTGGGGAGTGTGGGGTCTTGGGAGCAGCCTGGAGAGGGAGGCTTGCTGGGGATCTTGGGAGGGGGGTCTTGGGGGAGAGGAAGTGGCACAGCGCTGAAGCTCAACGGCTGAGGCCATTTCCTCTTGAGCTCTCTCTAGCCAGAGCACCCTCCCCCGAGATCCTAAACTGTCATCCGAAGGCACTAAAAAAAAATTGAATTCCTACAATTTCTGGAATCCGTGATCTAAAAAGAAAGTAGAACCTGTGATTTCTAAGCATCTAGTAGAATTTTATTTTTGAACATCACATTTTCATTCCGAAGAGAAATCTATGGTGCATATTTTGATTTTTATATCTCTATAGAAATACATGACTTTCCTTCAAGAGGTCATTGGTAGCACTAATGATAGAAGGTGGTTTTCACTAGAGGTGGATGTGGAAGAGAAGGGGACCCATTCTTACTTGTTTGCATGCATTGGTTTTCGTAGAAGCATTAGATGTTTTTCAGCTATATTAAAGGGTTGTTTTTGGTTGGTTCCCCATACTGTGAACCAACTACTATTGATCATAATTAAATTTTATTTTAAATATATAAAAAAATAAATATTTAATTTTTTTCAAAAAAATAATTTTTTATTATTATCTGATGTGTTAGTTGCTTTGCCATGTTAGCTTGTTGTTGTGGTTTAGTTCCCATAGTCCAAGAACTTGGGGGAACTTGTAGCCCTCTAAACTAGCTAAATTTCATCTAATGCTTTCAAGGACTATGGACAAAAGGATGAGAGAAATTAGCATAATTGTGGGGCATAATTTTTTTGCCATAAAAACTTTTGTGCTTGTAGAAGATGGTGTCATGTTTGTTTTCACTATTCTGATTTTTGAAAAAAACAATTTCCTTCATGCATTAAAAAGATTGAAAAATTGAGTAGTGTATTGCCATATTTTTATACCTCTTTGTATTTCAGGGTGATTTACAAAGAGTTAGAACTTCAATTTGTTTCCATAATTTTGCATAAGTGTACCTAAGAAGACATGTAATTGAATGATGAAGAGACTCAATCATGTGTAGAGGTTAAAAAATTTCTCCAAGAGGGCCCATAGTGTACTATCCTTGTTGGGTAGTGATTAAATTTTTTTTTCAAACTTTGAATGTTATAATCTTTCAATCTGTGTGGTGAAATGGGTTCAAATTTTTTCCACACATTGTTAAAATACTTCACTACAGTTTTGTATGGTTGAAGTTTAAAAAAAATTCATTTTCATTTTTTATTAGCGTACGAAAAAAAAACAGTTTTTGACAATGTATACCTAAAAAAAGCCCTTGGTCTTTTAGGGGTTAAAAGAAGTAAATTTATTTTAATTTTCCTATGTGTAATTAAAAAGGTTCAAATTTCTTTTTCCACATCCATATTTAATTCTTTGGACAAATTAAATTCTTTAACCCTTGAAGGCCACATGGTGTTTGGAAGAGGAAAAATCCAAAATTGTTAGTTTTTAATGCATTGTCCATAATCATTATGTTTTTTCTAATTCCAAACATAAAAAAGTGTATTAAACAAGTAAGGCAATGTGTGAACAATTTTTCATTCCATTTGATAGCATAAATTGAAAGATTATAACATTTGAAGTGTGAAAGAAATCTTTTTTTTATTCTAGCAAAATAGGGTTAACAAACTTTGAGCCCTCTTGGAGTAAAATTTTTTCTCTACACTAAAATGGTAATTTTAATCATTCATAAGTATGTGATGTTAGGTTCAGTCCTGCAAATTTTTTAAAGTAAATTTGAAGTCTAGCTTACTCTAAATCGCCTTGTACTAGAAGGAGGTTATTTAAGTGAATTGGCAATGCACTAGTCATTTTTTGATGATTTCTTGAGCAATGAGGAATTATTTTATTTAATATCCAAATGGTGAAAAATAAGAGAAAAAATTTGGAATATGTGGGAAACATTATTTCATGAACTTTGACTTCACAAATTGCAAGCTAATAGGGCTTGAAGACAGAAGAAAAATATATTTTTCTTGAAACTGCCACAACATAGCTAACAAAGTTTGACTCCTCTCAGAATGTGATTTGAAAAATAAGTTTTCATTTACAATCTTATGCCATCTTTTAGTAGTTATGTATATGCCAAATTTCAAAAATTGCTAAAGATTTTAGCAAAAGACGCCCAAAAGATGCCCAAATTGCACTAGTTGCCAAAAATATTCAAGGCAATACATCTTTTGATGTGAGCACCTAATTGAAAAAAAATATGTTTGCATGGAGGAGGTACATGTTCACACTTACTATCAAAATTTTGGGAATGTTTGACCAAAATTAACTTTGTAGAAACCTATCCAAATTTTCAATTTTCCATTCAAGAGACAATTGTCCTTTAGCAGGATAATCTTTATAATCATGAAGAAGTCACTACGTAATGGACAAACATTTCACTGATTTGCATTTCTTGCGATACCGATTTTTTTTTATAAAAGTGCAATGTTGGATGCACACCAAATTTAACATACCCAAATACTACCAAATGTACTTCTACTTACTTTTGTTGGAGTCTCTATATACACCTTCATGTTTCCATAAAGAACAATGTTTTAAAAAGAGGTACTAAAAACTTCATGTTTCCAAAAAAATGATTGGGATCTAAAGAATTAAGGTCTATAAGGCAAATTGTATATTGGTTTGTGAAATTCACATAGTGCATTGAAATTTGGCTTTTTTTCCTTATGTATTTGTATGCTAATGCATAATATTGTATTTAAACACAATAATGTAGTCACATATAATCACATCAAATTGTGGAAACTATACAAACAATAAAAATATTTGCTTAAAAATGGGCTTTGAGATGGCTATCTTTAGCCAAATAAAACAACCTCTTCCACAATGGAAAATTGAAATTGGTAGTGAGGATTGATAGTGAAATATTTTGACCCCTTATTGAATCCTATTTGGATTATTTCATCCCTCTTACAATCAAGAGATTCTTTGAGATATAAATACACCTTGTTAGAAACTATGTTAGGTTATTTTTGAAACTCTTATATCCTTTTAGAGTTGGGCCCTTAACCATATTGTAACTTGTTAAGCCATAATTCATTTTATCTTTCGTTTGTTTGGCCTACACAACTATACTTTTAAATTATATATACATAAAAGTGAAATCAAATACCCACTCCAAAAATAAATTTGTCACATTATTTCTTTTATAAAGAATTAAATTTTTCATGATTTTCTAAAGAGAAAGTGAAGAAAATTCATATTAAATTCAAAATAATCTCCAAAAATTAGAAATTTTCTCCATTGATGTATGTTATCATTATTGAATTTTTTTTGTATATTATTATATATATAAAAGCATCATCAGAAAATAATCAACTTTAATTTCTATGTCAATCTAAAGTTTGAAATTAAAATAATACCTATAAGCATAGGCCAAAGTATAGGAACTCTCATAGTAATTTGTATTTGTGGAATGATTTGGCTCTATACACTCAATGCTTTGTTTATTATGTGCATTTTTACTCTAAACAAGTAGGCTTTTAAATTGAATCAATAATTTGTTTAAAGTAGGGAGGCATCGAGATATAAAAATTATGTAAAAAATATCATATGAAATTAGATACATACCAGATATAACTTGATGGATAAGAATGTAACTTTACCATATTTAAACATATGCCACATATTTATTGAGCTTTTGCTTTGAAAAAATATTTGAAGGTAGTGTATCTAGTGTTGAATAACTATTATTTCTATTAATCTTCTAAGAAAATTTACAATTCTTGAAAATGAACTTATTTTAGAATTCTACATATTAGTGAAGTTACAGTCACTACCTTTTATACTTTTAAGAATTTTTGAAGTGGTAGATTAATCATATTTTTTTTAACTTTTCACTAGAATTTGTAAATTAACAATAATACACATTAGATTTTTTCAATCATTGACTCATTGTGATCTCTTAAAGATTTTTGGTTAAAATTTATTACATGCTACCTCAACGATGGTAGTGTGTGAACATTAAAATGCAAGCATGTAAGTCTTGAGCATATGTATTAGTAGATATTCTACTACCATTGAAGGTGCTCACAATACAAACACCTATAATGTAGGTATCTATTACATAGTTACACTATAATCTTGGAAGATTTCTATAATATACACACCCATAACATATGTATAGTCTTCTAGGTTCATGGGTTCACACTCCTAAGCTCACATAATAGCAACCCTTCATATCATTTCACCTAGTATCAAAATACAAGCATTATACCATTCATAAACTAGAATTTTGTATTGTATTATAAGTCCATGCTCATTGATTTTCATTTGTCATAGTGTTCCTTCAATTCATAAGGGAAAAATATTGATAAAAAAAATGACAACGATTTGGAGCCATTTCAATGAAATTTAATGACTTTTTGGTTTCTATCATGCACTTAATCTCTACACACTAAAAATCTAAAACCCAAAAAATTGCAATATGATTTGGACAACTCTTTTATTTCTTATTTGTATTTGGTGGAAGGACAAATTCTTCATTTGAAAAAGATTTGATGCTTCTTCTTAAAGAATTCAAAAATATGTATATGAATTCCATTTTACATTGTTCAAAAATATGAAGAATTAGATTTGGTAGAACTATTGTTGGAAACAAAATATGGGAGGCTTTCTAATATACCATTCTATTATTGGCAACAACCTACAACATGTGTTAATGTCAAGATTCTCATGAAATAATACCTAGCTTCTTATTAATTAAAAAGCTTGAAACTAAAAAGACGATAGCACTCCAGTTATCATATTCCTGACATATTGTGAGCCCCTAATTCGTCACCAGGGGCTCATTCTTTCTTTTTTTCGTATTTTTTTATTTTAAATGCACTTTTATATACAAAAGAAACAATAAAGAGTGTAGAACCAAAATAGTAGTGTCACATTCCAATATAGTATTTGGTCTAATTTTAGGGTATTATAGCTAGAATGGCCCAACCATGAGTTGTAAATAGGTTAGAATCCAACTAACACAGGAAGAAATTATGTTTTTTTTGGTGTCGGGCCTTGACATGCTCCTGTCTAAGGCCTAGACACTTTATGTCCAACTTGGTGTCTACATGTCTTCTTGTACATCTCTACGTCTACTAGGAGTTGAAGTGGATGTTGGAGATGAAAAAGGGAAATTCGCGTGAAAAAACATGGTGGTGTTGCTATTTGCATCCACTTTGACGTTGAGATGGTGTTTAACATCATCATGTTCAAATGGTTGTTTGAAAAAACAATATTTGACACGTCAGCAGTGGGGACCCACTTTGACCGTGGGTCATTTTCATTTACATTATTATATTTTTAAATAACAACACTGCCTACTTGAAAAAAAGAGTTGGGCAGCATTTTTAGGGCAGGGTATGTTTAAAATCGATGACGTGGCAGCTGACGCAGCAGATGACGTGGTCCAAAGCTGCCGTGGCAAACAATATGCTGACGTGGCAGGCAATGCCACGTCAACAATTTCTTAGTTTAACCATTCTGATGGCCTTCTCTGGAATGCCATGAGCAACTTCAAGACGTCCTAGAAGACATCCACGTAGACGTTTAATGTTGTAAATGATGTCTTAGAGGACCTATTGGTGTTGAAGGTGATCTTCCTATTAATATTTGGGTGTTTACATTGAGGCGCATGAGACAAGAGGATGTTGATGATTAGATTAGGATTATGCAATACGGACATTCCCTAAGACATTCAATGGGGCATGGCAGTCTTCATTGTCTTGCACATGTGCACTTCAACATAAGGTATGTTTGTCTGAGATGATAGGGATTGAATTCACAAGAATCTGGCTTATGCAGTGTCTAAAGCATGAAACTTTACTATGATGTTTAGGGTGTTCACCATGGAAGATGATTTCCAACTATAAATGTCCATAGGGGAAGGTTTATGAGTGCTCTTAGTAGTTTGATACAAAAGTTATAAGAACAAGTGGCATGGAGGAGCATGATGATGTGGGAAACTACAAAGACATGCATTGCGTAGAGGGTTCACATGAGGCACCTTCAATGCAAATTGGCAATGTCATATGAATGTTTTGGGAGCACTGAAACATGCACTAAAATATGCAATAAGACATACATATCCTCTACAGTATTCTCATGATGTCCGCGCAGACGTCTATGTGTTAGGCGACCCCATGCTATGTGTACCAGGGACAATGTTAATCAAGCTTCATCGGCGGACACAACATTGTTTCCAAGGATGTCTCTAATGTCTTCTTCGACATCCATGGGATGTCTAATAGGGTCTGATTCAGCTGCCACTAGCTGCAAGCTAGCAAAGTCACCATCGTTTTGCAATTGCAGAATGTCTGGAGTGTCTTCATCAAAGTGGACTGCTACACGTCTTCCTCTAACAGCAGTTCGGCACACTACTTTCCACCCTCGTCGATGCCGGTCATCTGAGAAAAACACTTGCTGGCAATGAAGTGGAAAGGCAAATGAATCAGCATGGACCTGCCCGTCCATGTTATTGAAGTTTGCCACACTAAAGCCATATCAGTCCCGTTCAATACTTGGAAAACGAGCGTCTCGAGCCCCACGCACCCAATCGCAAAGCAGGATGGTAACACAATAATTTCGGTAATCTAAAACCAATATTTCTTCAATGTATCCTACATACTCCTGTGAAACTTCACGAGGCCTCCCGTTCAAAAGACCCCAACGACATTGTTGGCGAAAAGATGTGACAACACATGAATCTTGTGTAACAAGACCACCTTCCGCACTACGGATGCGCAGATGCATACCATGACAATACATTTGATGATGTGATGTTGCATTTCGTTGAGGGGGTTGCGAGTATTGCAACACATCTTGCTGAACATGATGTCCAGAACGCTCTGCTTCTTTCACGGTAGATGTCAACCACTGCGTAAAAGGGGGGAAGTCACTCAATTCTTGAGGATACTGGACAGTTCTCCGAGGATGTGAATGCCTTCAACGCCGACGAAACTCTTCGCGCTGCTCCCATCTTTGACTCCTTGCCTCAATGTACTCCCTATTCATGGAATCAACCCTCTACATATTTTAAAAAGATCTCCAATATGAAGTGCAAAAAGTTGGCATATGTTTAGTGAGAAACACCCGCATTGAAACTAAGCTATTTTGCACACCGTATCTAAGAGCATTGGTAATAAATTCCAATTACTAATATGCAAGACAATGATGAAAGGAATCTAGGATGCCCTAAAAGCATTCAGACATTAGACATTCCTCGACAATGCTAAGTATCTTGTCAAACACATGGATAGTACAGAGACAACATCACAATTGACACAAGAACTTCATTATTGACTTTGTTCAACTTACTCGCGCCAAGACTCCAAGCACGCGGCGTCGTCAATGACAAATGCATGTACCAACAAACGCAATTCATCTGACATGGGGCACTTCTTTGGTGCCTTGCTTCGTATGACCTCATCATTCATGATGGGGTCTTCTTCTGCGTCCCATACCCGATGCTGCGTTCCTCGAAAATCTTTCATGTACTCCGTGCAAAAGCCAAGAGTGTCTTCATTGTGATATCCTTCTGCTATGCTGCCTTCTGGTCGGGCATACGTGCGGACATAATCTTTGAGTGTCTTTATGTACCGTTCTATAGGATACATCCATCTACAATGCACTGGTCCACATACAAATAATTGTTGCACAAGGTGTACTGGAAGATGTGTCATGATGTTCAAAAAAGTTGTTGGAAACTCCTTTTCCAACAAGCATATTGCCATGATTACATCATCCATGACGTCATCTTTGTCTGCCTCTCTGATTTCTTTTTCACATAGTCGTTGGAAGACTCTGCTAATTTTTATAATAGCCAGTCTCACGTTCTCGTCCAAGATGTTTCGGACTGCCACCGGTAAAATCTGCATGCAACATAAATTACTTCATTAAAGACATGTGGCCTATTATGTGACCTAAATCACCTAATTGAAGGCTTCCACTTCAACCATAGACGTCTAACAGGAAAGTTTTCACTGAAATGGACAAGCTCTATGTCTATTCAACTAGCGCAGTCAGACACAGTCTATCTAGCTGAGTGTTGTAACAGACAACAACGCTTCCAGTACAGTGTCTACTACAACAGTATCATGGACAAAGCATGCTCATCATGAGCCCACTGGTGGATTTTCTAGACGTTTGCATTGGTGGGTTGTGTAGACAGCATTCACTTATAACAACTACCACGGGATTGTGTGGCTCACTTGTTGCATAAGCACGTGGTAGTCATGTGTCTTCATGTACTGAAGTCTTCCATCTTGGAATCGTTTGTGAATGGACCCCACGTAGTTTGTTGGGGTGCGAATTTTGCATATAATGTCCATGAATTCCGTTCGCTCTTTTGGGGTCATGATGTAAGGCACATGGGGCATGTAAAAATCATCTTGTCGACGACGTGGATCTTGTAGCCAAATTTCTTCGCGAATCCCCAACTCTTGTGCATCAACTCGACTTCCAGGGTTGTCGTTCATAGCAAGAAGTGTCTTCACTATATTCTCGCACAAATTCTTCTCACAGTGCATGACGTCCAAAATGTGCCGTTCCAGAAGATGCTGCAGAAGTGGACATCTTCATTGTTAGACACAGAGTACAACTGTGCACACCTACGGCGTCTACAACATCGGAATTTACATCACAAGTGCGTCAACGTACAACCTAAGTTATAGAAGCTATAAAATGCTCACCTGAAACTAGTCAAGTTCGTATAAAGCACAAAGCCTTTTGACCCCAGTAAAACGAACCAGGTCGTCTGGTCCATCTTCTTTCCCACCCAAATCAAGATATGATTGCCGCAATGCAGCATATTGGACAATGTCTAAACCGGTCATTCGAGCTGGTCTACCACGATGCTCTGTACAACCATTAAACCGAAGATTCCGACGGTATGGATGATTATGACGTAAATACCTGCGTATGCCACCATAAACAATCTTGGACCCTCTTACACTTCGATCTGCGCGGACATCACCCTTCTGCGCCATTCTAGAATCTGTCTGAGGTCCACAATCTGGACATCCTCTATAACCCTTGCAACAAAGACCGGAGATGAGGCCGTACACTAGAAAATCAGATATAGTCCACAACAACAACCCCCGCATGATGAACTGCCTTGAACCTGCAGGTTTAGAGAAATCTTGCGCTACAACCCCTTGCCAAAGGACATGTAGCTCCCGAAGTAGTCGTCGCAAAAACACATCCAAGTTCTTCGAAGTTGGGGAATGTTTCCCTGAAATGAGAATGCTTAATGAAATAAAGAACTTCTTAGTTACAAACCATGGCTCAAAGTTATAAATCAATATGAGCACGGGCCATGTAGACCAAGTGGTGTTGCTCAATTTGAAAGGGTTCATGCCATCCAATGCCAGACGTAAATTCCTGTCTTTAGCACCAAAGTTGGCAAAGACACTGTTTGAATTGACATGCTTCCAAGCGGGGCTATCCACCACTGAACGCATGACGCCATCTTCACTGACATGCTTCGTCCAACCGGTCAACATCTGGGCCAACTCTGAAGATCGAAACATGCGTCTCAACCTTGGAATCAAGGGAAAATGCCGAATTATTCTCGCTGGTATGGAATTTGAGCCCTCCAACCATCGTGATTTTGTGCACTTAGGACAAGTGCTCAGCTCTACATGCTCTGCCTCGTATAGCACACATCCACTTGGGCAAGCGTGGATGTTGTTGTACTCTAGGCCCAACTTCTTCATCATCTTCTTAGCCTCATAATGGCTACTTGGCATGTTATTGCCTTGTGGTAGCAAGTCCGATGACAAATACTGCAACAATTCATCCGCAAACTTGTTACTCACATGAAAGAGTGCACACATATTCATGATGATGATGGTGGTTGAGAGAATACTACAAGTTGCATCCAAGTACACTAGGGTGGTGGCGTGCTCGTACAAACGTTCCATATTATCCACTCTATCATCTTCTTCATCCGCCTCTATGGACTCAAAGATGGGCTCAGACGCCATGGTAGCTGCATGCAATGTGTCGCCACAATCAAAAGCCTCTAAGACTTGCCGTTCAACATCATGTCCAACATCCATTGCATTGTCTTCGTCATGTGGTACGAAGCCAACATTGTGATCCTCCATTTCATTGTCTTGGATGTTGTCTGCAACACCAATGTTGTTGCCTTCAATATCTGCGTCATTGTCAATGACATCGTCACCATAAGCTTGGTCTTCTACCCAAATGCCATTATGAGGATAACCATCTGGAGGGTCCCCTCCGACCATCGACTTCATAAGGAAGTCATCTCGACCCCTCTCACAAAGATGTTTTCTAATAGTGTCTATGGCACGGCGTGGCCCTCCATGACAGGTCCACCAAGGGCAACGATAATTCTGCAAATCCATCTCCGTTGCCACCCTCAACTCTGTTTGAAGGATGAGGTCTGACACGGGAATGTGGTGGAGAACTCGACCATCGTGGTTGATTCTAATTCGGGCCCCTCGTAGCGGGGCTTCACGCACCATGGTTGTATATGCTTCTTTAGCTTCACATAGGGCTAAGAGCCTTGGAAGAAAGTTGAAGAAGCCCTCCTACTGCAACAAGATGCAATGACACACATGCAACACGTTAAGACTTTGGTTTTGCACAAAACCATCACAAAACTGAACATTGGAAGTGGCAAACTGCTGTACACATAGCTGCCGGAAGCTTGCCATAGTTGACTTCACAATGCTATCATGGACACTGTAAAAGACGTACTATGTCCAGAAACAAGGAAAAAACATCTTCATAGACATGAAGGACAAACGGGATGTGGTCTACCTAAGCAATTTTCTATACTCTAGAAAGTCAAAGTAGACTTCTTTTTCGACACATAATCCTTGTTCTAAACATGCCAGCATGTGCATCCATGATACTACTACTTCCCAAATGAAGACCCTAAACAAGCACATTCATTTCACTCATTATATTGTAAGCCAAATACAAAGACTACCTCCTCTGACACTGTACTAGATGTACATCATATTTGAAATTGCACACATACATGTCATGAATTGTACAGTACGAAATACCAAATATCCGGGATAAATTCCATATCATATCACTTTAAAAACATAGTGTCCGAATGGACAAGTCTAATTCTATTAACCATCCTGAAATTGATACAGTTTGTCCAAATCGACAAGGAATTATCTGGAAAAAGTCAATTTTGACATTGAAAACTATCATCAACGTCAGACTAGACATTACTCTATGTAATGATGACTTGCACCTATCAAACCTGGAGCTTCAATTCATGCTGACTATGTGGTTCTCTTCCCATTCCTTGAGATATTGATTGCCAACTTTTGTTGCTATTGCTAGTCTAGGGAAGACAAGGATCTCTTCTTCACTAGAGGCAACTAAAAAGTCCCATGATGTGTGTCGTTTAGCAGACCAATCAAGCATTATAGAATAGAGGGAGTTTGCGGGACTATTTTCCATTTCTGTGCAGCACGAAAAACATAGTTGTTAACATATTTGTGGGTATAAGATATATAGATCCCCTAGCACTTCTGGATGTCCACTACTTTCATGTACTTAAGGTCATTCAATTCTAAAAGCACAAGCAAATTAACATAGACCCCCTTCTCTTGATGGAAATTGATGATGTCATGGAAGAAATAAGGGTGAGCTTAAGAGTCTTCATTCTAGTCAAGAATGAAAAAACAAAATAGAACCAACATCTTTAATTCCCCTAAGGAAAAAAAATAGCAATGACCAATGTCCACATTGCTAGGACACAATTTAGTAATGAGGTCTGCATCAACGGGAACATGTCTAAAATGACCCTAAACTAACCCAAGAGGTTGTAAGTAACATGTCTTAATTGACAGAGAGTGTCTAAATTGATCATGTTCATTTCAATAGAAAATATGGAAGCATCTCTAGCGCTGTAAATGCTTCCAATTTCCTAATGCCCCTCTAGGAAAAAATTTGTAGGCCCTTAAAGCCCACTTAGAAAAGAAATGGAGACATCTTTTGCACCCAAATCCAAAAAAATATGAAAACATGTGTAGGCCTCATAACTTCAATAACCCCAAAAGGAGGAACATCCATCCCACTAAAGAAAACAAACATGAGCACATCTGTAGTATCCCAAATCCGTCTTAGGAAATAACAAAAGAAGATAAAAGGGTCCAAATTCATAGGTCCACATACACTAATTATGTCCACATTCAAAAACAAATGTCTAAAATGACAAAGAATGGACCAAAAATGTCCGAACTAACACATCTCAAATTGATTGAAAGTGTCCAAATTGACAATGTTCATTTGAACTAAAAATATGGAAACATGCGTAACATCTGAAATGTCTCTACTGTTTTCAAGTAATCTCATGAAAAAAATTTGCAAGCCTCCAAGCCTCCTATTAAAAACTCAAATGTGCAAACATGTGTAGGCCTCCAAGCATCCTCATAAAATCCAAAAAAATATGCAAACATGTGTAGGCTTCCAAGCATCCTCATAAAATCCAAAAAAAATTATGCAAACATGTGTAGGCCTCCAAGCATCCTCATAAAATCCAAAAAAATATGCAAACATGTGTAGGCTTCCAAGCATCCTCATAAAATCCAAAAAAAATTATGCAAACATGTGTAGGCCTCCAAGCATCCTCATAAAATCCAAAAAAATGTGCAAACATGTGTAGGCCTCCAAGCATCCTCATAAAATCCAAAAAAATGTGCAAACATGTGTAGGCCTCCAAGCATCCTCATAAAATCCAAAAAAAATATGCAAACATGTGTAGGCCTCCAAGATTTTGAAATTATATTATACTACTGTTGTTGTCATCTATTTTGACAGAAATGGTTTAAAAAGGCGTGCCACCTGGGGCTCTTAGATGTCTTAGAAGACATTGGAATGGACGTTATGATGTTGTATACAACATCATGATGCCACAGATCTTCATTCTAGCGACAGTCAACAATCGTGACTACGGAACCCTAAAAAGGTGGACACCTGCTTTTGCCTATCGCGTGGAACCCTAACGCATCTTCTGCAGACTGTTCAGAACTTTAGCTTTGGAATTGAGAGCAATTTTTTGTGTGCAATATGACACTTCACTCAGGTGCGCATAGTTGTCTTGCGTTTCCAAGTGGAGAAGGAGCTTTAGTAGAAGGAGATCATAATCTTGACAGGGATAATGCAGGTCTCAGCATTTTCAAGAACTTTTTGGAGGGGGTTGTGGCCGCATCACTTACCTCAACAATGGAGGCAGTTGAGGCGCCCACTGCATCCACCCAAAAACTCCGTAGAAGTAGCCGCCTACACAATCCAAGTGAGTTGGTCAATGAAATTGCAACACCCCTGCAACGAATTCCGAAGAAGAAGAAGGTAACCAACTCTCTTTACCACACACCTTCATTGTTTGGACACTATGGCGTTGGGGTTTTAGACAGAGGTTGAGAGTGATTGCCTGAGGAGAGAATGCACAGGGATCATGAGAGGGACAAGTGAGGTTTTAGGGTTTGGCGCCTTGGCCTTGTTCTTGGACATCCATGCTTTTAGGGGAGTAAGGCCCGGTGGGCCTTGCGCCTTGGCCGCCAGTGCTGAGCCCTCCCGCCACAGCCCTCCCGCTGGTGCGCGCAGCGCCTTCCGCCAGTGCGAGGTGCTCGCAGCGTCGGTTGCTCCCGCAACCGGCTCCCTTCCGCTCCCACAGCCTGCCTGCACCTTCACCGCTATCAGTCCCTCCCACGCGGCGGCGGAATTTGAATTTTTTACTTGATGGGCATCAATCACGGTGGGTGCAATTGGTAATTATGATGTTCATCTCCTTTGTCGGCTTGGCGTTCATCCATCCCCATCCATTAGCGTTTTACAATACTCATTTTAGATATCTTCGGCAACACCATAGTGTTTTCTCTTTCTTCGCAGTGTGCTTGCTTGTGC